>JAQIXP010000519.1:0-25035 GCA_034700285.1 Proteroiulus fuscus
TATTTTTATCTTGAATCCAATCCAAGATATGAACAAAATTCCAAAAAATGTCCCAATGTGGCCCACCCTCCCCTACTTATTGCAAACTACCATAGAAAAAAAATTGAAATATTTAAACTATAACTTTTTAAACTGATATAAGAATTAACTCAATTTTACATAAATTCTTAGAATATAATATCTCGTGTTAAAAGAAAACTCATTATTTCAGAAATTCAAAACCGGAGATTCAAGCAAGTCGCTAAACCTGAGGAATGTAAGTTTTATTATTGATTTTCAAAAAAAATTTAAGGAATTATAGGAAGCTGCCTTTAGCTCTGAAGTTGGTACCACCCACAATAGTAATTTTTTTAAAAAAAATTAAATAGTTAGTTTATCATTAGTTTATGATAGTTTTGATAATTTTAGCATTAATTTTTATTTTAAACAGTATTTTTTTTTAAATTTTTGTGGGGAATAAATACACAGTTGCCCACCCCTCAATCTGAAAAACAATCCTAAATTTATATTTTTATTATAGGAAAATATTTTTTTGATTGTATCATGGTTTTCAGCATTTGTTTACCAAAACTTTATTAATATTGAATTATTTGTGAAGGCGCCAAATGCATGGTTGGGCTTACAAGCTAAACACCATAACAAATTTCTATATATTTTTATTTCTCATTTTAATGGCTTAATTCTCGATTGGTGAACATGCCAAAACTTGCTTTTGAGATAATAGCGTTTTTATGGAAAAATGGTATAACTTTGAAATAAACAATGGTATAAGGCTGAAATTTGGTGAACAAATGCAACAATATAGGCCTATATATAATAAAGAGAATGTGCTATTTTTTTAACAATTAAATTAGTAAATTTTATAAGTAATTTACAAAATAAATGGCTTAAAAATGCAAAATCGCCATTTTACTTTGATTAATTTTTGCAAAAAAGCAAAATAAATTAAGTGTGAAGTCAGGCATCTGCACATTTATTAGTTTTCCCTTTAAAAAAAGGAATAAAAAATGAGTGAAAATTGTCGTTTGCCATTTGTTTTAATACAAATGCAATTATTAAGAAATTTTTAAAATGTAAATTAACAAATTGTACTATTCACCTCTTGTAACTTTTAAAAATGACAGTTTGTGGCATATTTGCAACTGTTCACAGATGTAATTAAATAATTATTTGTTAAATTAATTTCTGTAACTTCTTAAGGTTAATAAGGCACACTTCCAGGATCACACTGGTACAATTATCTCAATTTTAATAAACATTAAGCCAACATTTTCTAAACATTATGCCAACATTTTCTAAACATTAAGCCATCGATCTAAAAGTGTTCATTTTTTGATTGATATGTGCATTTTGTCATTTGCTTACTAAATACTTTATTAATATATAGCTTTTGAGGTGATACCAATTGCACAGTAACCCCATCTCCCTAAATCTGTACACCATTTATAGTTTCATTCATAAGAAAGTGTTAGTTTATGAAAGTTTCTCTCATTTCAGCATTAGTTTTGATTTTTTATAGTATTTTTTAAGAACATTTTCCTATACGAAAAATAAATTTTCGTTTGTTTTTCAGATTGGGGGGGAGGAAGGAAACCGTGGATTTGGCCCCCACCAAACATTAAAAAAATACTTTTAAAAATCAAAACTAATGCTAAAATTAGCAAAACTATTTTAAACTAACACATTCTTATAGGTAATGAAAATATGAATTTGTGATGGTTTTCAGATTGGGGGATAGGGGCTACCGTGCAGTTGGCACCCACTTGTTTTGTTTTGTTTCGTAATTGTTTTTTATATTGGGTTAACAAACGACCCCTGGCAAAATTTTTTTAAAGAAATGCCGTTTAAAAATCATTACGCAAAAATTAGCAAAACCATCGTAAACAAACGAGAAACTATAAAAAAAACAAGTTTTTTTTAAAAAATTGCTTTTTTAATAATGTGAACTTCACAGAAGTGCTGCCTTTAGGATTTAGCAAATGCTTAAAACAACAAATACATTTTTATATTATGCCTACTTCCACCATCAAAAAAGGCTATCAAAAAAAGGCCTAATAACACTGCATTTATACCACCAAATTGCAGAGAATCTATGTGCTCGCAGCGCAGCGCAAGGGAGTGCAACAGCCGATGACGTGACGTCATGTACTGTTCGCAGTGCAGTGCCCCGCAGGAGTTGACCAGGAACGAACTCTTGCAACTGCGCCACTCTGCGACATCACAAACACATGGGCACAATTAGGGCGCTTCTACCTACGGTTAAATATTCTCGCAAGTAATTGATCATGCCTATGAGCATGCACAAATTGGTGTAAATGAGAAAGTGCTTGTGCTGCGCTGCGAGTGGCTGCAAAACTTGTGTGTCGCAGTGCAGCACGGTGCTGACTATCAGTGGTGTAAATGCAGTGTAAGGGAGCTCCTAACTTAGCTTATGGCAAGAAAACAAAGACTGAAGAACTTTTCAACAAATTGAACAATGTCGTGACACTTACTTTCCAAGAAACCACAGAAAACCTGACAGCCTCATGCAAAACAAAAAATTTGAAAAACAACAAAAGGAAGACCTTAGGCACTAAGCAAGACATCAAAAGAACTGCAAAAACAGCTAAAATTGAAGAAACGGCTGGAAATGACAGAAATCCCTGCAATGGAAGTACAACCTGTACCAGCAATTGCAACCAAGTAATGTTTCCGGACAATGAAAAAGTCAAAATCGTGGATACCACAGGAAACATCGAATTTAACGAAATTGCGGCCCTTACTACCCAAGATACCACAGAAAACCTGATAGCATCTTAAAAATCAACGAAATCAAAAAACAAAAAATGAAGACCCCAGGCACTAAACGAAACTTTAAAGGAACTACAAAAACAGCTAAAATTGTGGAAACTGCTGGTAGTGACAGAAATCCCTGCAATGGAAGTACAAACTGTAACAGCAATTGCAACCAAGTAATGTTTCTGGACAATGAAAAAGTCAAGATCGTAGATACTACAGGAAACATCGAATTTAACGAAATCGTGACCCTTACTACCCAAGATACCACAGAAAAAATGACAGCATCATTGAAATCAACTAAATCAAAAAACAGAAAAATAAATACCTTAGGCACTAAACAAAACATCAAAGGAATGGCAAAAACAGCTAAAATTGGGGAAACTGCTGGTAATGACGGAAATTCCTGCAATGGAAGTACAACCTGTACCAGCAATTGCAACTAAGTAATGTTTCCGGACAATGAAAAAGTCAAGATCGTGGATACTACAGCAAACATTGAATTGAACGAAATTGCGACCATTACTACCCAAGAAAACACAGAAAACCTGACAACATCATTAAAATCAACGAAATCAAAAAACAAAAAAATGAAGAAATCAGGCACTAAATGAATCATCAAAGGAACTGCAAAAACAGCTGGTAATGACGGAAATCCCTTCAATGGAAGTACAACCTGTACCAGCAATTGCAACCAAGTAATGTTTCTGGACAATGAGAAAGTCAAGATCATGGATACTACAGGAAACATCAAATTAAATGAAATTGCGACCCGTACTACCAACGAAACCACAGAAAATCTGACAGCATCATTAAAGACAATGAATTCAAAAAACAAAAAAACTAAGATTTTAGACATTGAGCGAAACATCAAAGAAACTGCAAAAACAGCTGAAACTGAGAAAACTGCTGGTAATGAAGGAAATTCCTGCAATAGAAGTACAACCAGCACCAGCAATGGCAACCTAGGAATGTTACCAGGCAAAAAGAAAGGCAAGATCGTGGATTTTACAGGAAATGATGAAGAAATAGAGAATATTGGAATTGAAGGAATACCAGGAACAAGGATAGAAAATTTTGATGAAACCTTGGATGCAACTGGAGACAATGATAAGGATTTCACAACCATGGATCAGCTATTGCCAATTATAGAAGATGAGTTTTACTGAAAAAAATGACCATTCTACTAATGAAACGTGGGTATTTTTGCATAAAGAAGAATGTGAAAACTAAGCCATTTATGATTTTGAAGATGAAGTAAGCCAAGATTCTGTTGAAAATATTCTGATGGTGAAAGCGGACACACAATCTGAGTTACATGTGGAAAAGAATGCCAATTCAATCAACACATCTAGTGAATTTGAGGATAAGTTTACTGGCAGTTTGTACAAGCCACCAGAAAGCAGCAGCTCTGACATGGATTCCAATGAGTGTAGTGTAGTAGTAGCCAGAAGCAATTGAAGGAATCCAAAGATGAAGAAAAGGAAGAAAAAATAACGGTGGTGGAAACCAACAACAGCACTTCTAGATTGTATGACAAAAAATATCATTGCGTCTTTTGCCAAAAAGTTATTGCAAAAATTGCACGTCATCTCGAATCCCATCATAAAAATGAGCAGGAAGTCACCTTGATCATGGCTGAAAAAAATCGGAAAAAATGACGAAAAATGTGGGCAATACTGCGTAATGTCCTCACTTGCACAACATTTAATTCTTTGAAAAAGGTCAAGGTGCCATAGTAGTTGTACATCGTCTAAATTCTTCTGATCATGCAACTCATTCATCCTGTGCCAATTTTGTTATGGGTACTATAGTAAAACTGAGTTATGGCATCACAGATGTGTGGCCAAAGATTTTGAAAAGAAAAAAATGCAAAGAAATCAATGGGTGTCTTCTAGGAGGATGCTTTTGCCAACACCAACTAATATTCCTGACCTTTTAAAGGATATTTTGAGCAAGATGAAGACCGATGAAGTTAGCCTCTTAATTAAAAATGATGCTACTATTTTGGAAATGGGAAGGGAGATGGTGGTCCGGCATGGAGATTCACAACAAGCATACATCAAAAACCGCTTAAGGGAATTAGGAAGATTCGTTTTGGAATTAAGAAACCAGAAGTCATTTGAAAATTGCTGTTTAGACGATGTCCTCTATCCTGAACATTTCAAAACTAATGAATGCAGTGAGAGCCCTCTGTGGCTACCAAAATGAATCAACAAAGCTCAGTAAGCCATCCTTACACTGCAAATTGGATATTCATTAAAAACATGCCTCACGAACTGCAAAGCAAGATGTATTCAAGATGGCAGCAGTGATGATCTGAAGAGATATGATGCATTGTATAAGTTATTTGAAATGGAATTTGCAGACGAGGTTTCAGCAAATGCACTTAAAACAATGTACAGACGAAAGAAAAACAATCCAAAGATGTTGCCTCTTATGGAAGATGTACCACAATTACAACAAGTTTTTAAGAAAAACATTGCTGATTCCAAAAAAGTCTTACAGAAAGCATCATTATGCTCTTTGAAGGAAGTTATAAAAGATCACTCAACTCTAAATGAATCCACATTGGCATCATTGATTATATTCAAAAGACGAAGATCAGGCAAAGTATCGAAAATGAGAGTTATGGAACTCTCTAACATTCGCGACCATAGTACAAGGAGTGATATTGAAAGTACATTGCCCTCTATTGAGCAGAATTTATGCAGCATTTTATCAAGAATCGAAATTCTTTAAAAAAGAGGAACCATTGTTCCAGTACTGCTAGCTCAGGAGATGATAGATGCAGTCAATCTGCTACTTTAAAATCGGAAGTATCTTCAAATTCCAAATGCAAATCCATATATTTTTGCTAGAATTCGACATGGATCCCTAGGACATATTCGCGGATGTGACACTTTGCGCAAATATGGCAAGAAATGCCAAGCAAGAGAGCCAAAGTACCTGACTTCAACGAGATTACAAAAACACGTTACAACATACTCTCAGTTGCTGAATTTAAAGGAGAATGAGCTAGATATGCTTGCAAAATTTATGGAACATGATATTCGTGTGCACCGTGAGTTCTATCATCTACCAGAGGACACAGTTCAAATTGCCAAAGTGTCAAAAATATTTTTGGCATTGGAAAATGGTACACTTGCAAGCCATCAAGGAAAAAGCTTATCAGAAATTGATGTTAACATCGACATAAACACTGATAGGACCACTCCCTTAAGAAAATTTTTGCATAATAATAGATTTGATAATAAATAGCTATAGAGTTTTATATTTTTTTCAGAAATTGAATGTGATGATCCTGATGATGTATGTAAGTGAAACTGAAAATTAAACTATTAGCTTTGAAATACTATTTACATATAAAAAGTATCATTTTTTATAAATAAATTTAAAATAATTATTATAGGATCAAATTTAAGCATAAAATATGACTACAAAAAGCAGCAATTAAAAAATTACACATGTGAACTGAACAAACAAAAGAGCAAAAACTGACAAAAGTCCCATTTACAGAAAATGCTTAAGAGTAAAGGCTGATAAATATTAAATTTAAATTATGCATTATCATTTTCTTATCTCATATGAAGTTTAGCTGTTTCTTATCAATTTCAATCTTTCACTTTTAAAAAACACTTATCAAGTATTTTGGCACAAAGTTTTTAATATAGAATTAGCATAAAGTAATAAAATTTATATATACAAGGCAATACAGAACCACAGAAATGGTTAAAAATTGCCTACATTTATTAAATAGTATACAACCATTTATTAAAATAATCATTTTATTTAATGTACAAACAACTATATATTTTATTTTTTGTCAAAATAGCAGTAGATAATAACAACAGTGATGATGGAAATAGTGATGATGCATGGGAAGATGCATTAAAAGGTAGATGTATATCAGTATTAGACTTGTGTCAAGTTAAAAATAATTTTAGTCTGACAATATGAAAATCCATCCAAATTCCTAATTTTTGCCATCAAATAATTTAACTCATAGGAAATGTTATTCCAAGCAAAAAAAGAACGCAGTAAAGGCAAAGGTTGTTTCTAAAGAAAAAGTTCGAAGTAATAATCAGAAGTGGTCAGAAGATGAGCAAGCAGCTGTATTCTGCCATTTAAAAAGAATAATAAAGTGTGGACAAATTCCTGGTAAAAAACAAATCATGAAATGTTTAAAAATAATTTTAAGTCTGGCAATATTAAAATCCATCCAAATTTCTAATTTTTGCCATCAAATAATTTAACTTATAGGAAATGTTATTCCAAGCAAAAAAAAGAACACAGTAAAGGCAAAGGTTGCTTCTAAAGAAAAAGTTTGAAGTATGAAACAGAAGTGGTCAGAAGATGAGCAAGCAGCTGTATTCTGCCATTTAAAAAGAATAATAAAGTGTGGACAAATTCCTGGTAAAAAACAAATCATGAAATGTTTAAAAATAATTTTAAGTCTGGCAATATTAAAATCCATCCAAATTTCTAATTTTTGCCATCAAATAATTTAACTTATAGGAAATGTTATTCCAAGCAAAAAAAAGAACACAGTAAAGGCAAAGGTTGCTTCTAAAGAAAAAGTTTGAAGTATGAAACAGAAGTGGTCAGAAGATGAGCAAGCAGCTGTATTCCACCATTTAAAAAGAATAATAAAGTGTGGACAAATTCCTGGTAAAAAACAAATCATGGAATGTTTACAAGTAGAAATCGATATTCTTAAAAACCGCTTGTCAAAATAAAATAATAGCAAATGCTAGTTGCAGCAAAAATGATAATTAGCTTAAGATTTGCTTGGAGATCAGCCGAGTTACCAAAATTTTGGCAAAAAAATAAATCTTAAAACATTTTAACTTTGCTTGTGGCTAACAGGCACACCTAATTCCAAATGGAAAGTATTCTTAAAAATATTAAATTAAAAATAAAAATACCATATATTTTGATACACTATGGTACTATGCAAAACGTTTTGCTAACTAGTTTTTATAATGTTGCATTTTTTCACCTATTTATCTTCCATATTGTATTGAAGATGTTTAATATTCTGCTTTATAATAATGTAAGTGGACCTAAGTGGCTAGAATTGGCAGGTATTTTAAAAATTAAAAATAATTAATAGTTTATTTTTTAAATTTTTCGTAAAACCTGAATATATTAAAAAATTAATAGCAGTATTGAAAAGATAGTAAGCCATATTTTCATCTTTAAATGCTGTTGTGTCTGAACTGTTTAGCAGTAAAAAAAGCCAGAAATTGTTAATTTTTAAATTCCCAAAAAATCTTGAAATTTGGGAAGAATAAGGAATGAAGAAATGAAAGCCTTATTTGTTCATTAGGTGTAATTTTCAGTAATCTGTTAGATTTTCGAACCTCTTTTCTTGAAGACAATGCCTAATCAACAATATCATTATATACAGGACATTCGAAAACAACTTGCTGCTTCCAGCAGTTGCTGCTTGTTGCTGCCTCCTGCTTGTGGGCAGAGCCAGCAAAACCATGTACCAGCAGCCTGGACTTTTCGAACGTCCTCGCTGCTTTTAGCAAAAATGGCGCTTTCCAATGGGTGATGCTGTGCATGTTAATTACAGAGTGTGTCGTCTGCAATACGTCTGGTACTTCAATCCAGCAAGAAAAAGCACCTCCCCTGGCTGCTTACTCTGCATGCAAGCAAAAGAAGCAAAATGACGTCACACGCTGTCGTCACTTCCTCCAGCGTGTCCTTTTCGAACACCATTGCTGTTTGTGCTTTCTTTTGCTGGAAGCAGCAATGTGTTTTCGAATGTCCTGATTGTGTTAGCTTTGAAAGCTGGAAATTGCTTTACTTTGTTTTACAACTGGTCTGGCATTTTGAGATAGGCAGTATTTAACCTTGACTGTCTACGTAGGGTCATGTAGGGTTCATCTATTTCATAAATATGGGCATGCCTATTCTGCAATAATATCCCCTCTTAGACAAGGAGCTTCTGCTAACTAGATGCTAAGAAAATTACTTTACATCTTTATAAAGTCAAGTAATTCATCTAAAATTGTTGACTATTGTAACGTGCTTATATACAGCATTTGAGGACAACAGAATTTCCCAGACTATTTTTTTTAATATACTCAACTTTAGATTTGTGAAGGAATTTTTTTTGCTTGTTAGTGGATGGCCTAAGGCTAGGAGGGGGCTTCATCTTATTTATCTCATTTCACATTTAACTTTTTGTGTACTATCTATGATGGGAGGTGGGAGCTATTTAAAATCGTGACATTTTTTTGACAAACCAAATGATTTTGACAAACCAATTTTTTGGCAAAACAAATGAGAAGCAATTTTAATTGTTTGAATTTTGCCTTTGTTAGCTTCCTTGAAGGGACTCTTTCAAGGATTTCAACAATAACAGTTTTTCTTCTTTATGTGTTTTTGTTTTTTTGTTCCCTGTTAGTAAATTACCTATGGCCAGGAGGGGTGTTCCTTTGGCCAAATTTAAAATGTTTTTTGGTGTACTAGACTTGATGATGAGCCCATTCAAACAGTGATTGTTTTTATAATTGTTACAATGTTTGGCCTAGCTGATGCTTAAATATATTTAGGGCTTATTTTATGTCGCCAAGTCTATCATTGTAGACATTGCTAGTGTTATTGGTTTTAACAGTTAATTCTACTTTAACATATTACAACCGAATTAAGTTTACATTTTGTTAAATTATGGATATGCCAGTCAACTTTTGGAAGGTTCGCATGGATGGTGGATTTTGGGTCTTCATATATTTCTACATGAGGGAGGCCTATACTTAGATGTTTAATATGCTTGATCTCCAGGTCATGTCACTGGCTGACATCTGGAACTATGCAAACTCCATCATATAGACTGTTAAATTCCTGAATCCTGGCAGGCTATTTTGATTTCGTATAAGAGGAATGTATCTTGATTACCACTAAACTGCTTTTGTTCTTGATATTTTCAAACTCATTATTACTTTTGGAAACACTTTTATTTTAAAACTTACTTATGCTGAAAATCGCGCGTTACATGCACTTATTTTTGATAATTTTAAGTTAAAGTCTACACCCGAAAACATTTCTACTTTTGGCATAATGTCCTCGTTCTTCCATGTTCAATCCAAAGCTAACCCAAAAATTCCCTTTTTATTCCAAAATTCAAAAACAACACGTGCGCACGTTAATGCACATGCACGCGCGCGCCTACAGGCAAGCACACGCTGAAGTCCATAAGCCTTCTTGACGGCAACATAGACTATGGAAAGATGGCCACCTGCAATCTCCAGCTGATATAAATATTATACATTTCATACAATGTCAGTACAGACGATTGTTTTATACCAAAAGGAAATCCGTTTTAGAAGGTTAGCTTTTTCATTAAAACACATGTACAGACATTAGCCTGGAAATTTGCATTTGCTGGAATTATTGGACATGTAGCCTATTTTGTTAGCATACCATGTTCTATTATATTCCATATTTCTCCTTTTTAATTGTTAGGACAACTTGTCAATAATGCTTTATCAGATTCCTTGGACGACCCTTTTGACTTTATAGTATTATCAAATTCCCACATAATTATTTACCATGATTCATTGCCAGGTGATATTCACATTAGCTTTTATAGTTGGGATCTGGTCAACTATAGAACTTCAGCTCCTCTCCGCCCACCTGCCTTTCGGCTTTATGGCTCTTCTCTTCTCTCCACTATCTATTCCATCTGAAAAGTCATACTGACAATAGCAACAAAGGTTGCCGTGCACTGATGAATGAAACAGTTACTTTTCCTGGCCCACTAGTATTCACATCGCAGTAATGAACAATGAACAACATAATATGGGTATCAGGGTAGGGTGGGTTTAGTCTGACCTATCACCAAAGACCTACCTTGGCCAATTAGTCAGGATGCCCTTTGGATCACTTAGGTACACAAGCCCCCACACCACAACAAGGTAACAGCCCAGTGGTGGTGGTCAACTATAGAGTGGACTTTCTCACCATTATGGTTGATCATATTGACGACATCAAACTAATTTGGAATGTTTGGAACTATGTCCCACTGGCAAACTAAAAATGAAGGTGATTGTTGTTTTATAGTAGAATTGATTACAACATGTTTCAAAAAAGCCTACTACACAATAAGGTTGTCACATTAGAAAGGAGCTTCATACTTAATTACGTATCTACATTAATATTCTCATAACCTACTTTAGCACATTCCTAACACCAGATTTATTATTACTTCTGGATATTTAGCACGCTATTTTGTAGGCACTAATAGAGTAGTTGATGTAGCTTGTGATTCCACTACATATGATCATGGCGCAAATGTTGTGGCTGACCCCAACTGGAACATAAATCCAGCCATTGAAAAGTACTGTATCACTTACCAAGCTCTAGGTCACTTTGTTTTTGATTGCCGGAATTACACTGGTTTAATGACAATCATTGAGCTGATGACTGAACCAGGCGAGGAACAGGAGTTTATAAGTGTCATACCTATTACTTTAAGTCCAAAGGGTGATGATGATGCTGGTATGAGGGACAACTGCTATTTTGATATGTATTAGTTTAATATATCAGTACAGCATATCTTTTAAAGTTCTTTGCTTTTAAAATAACATTGGAGGTCTGTTGTTATGTAATTGCACTATGTACTATTTTTCACTAAATGCATTTCTTTCATTATGAATTGTCTCAGCATTTTGTTTTTATGAACACAAAGGCACACCATGTTTAAACATGTAAAAATAATTTTGATAAATTAACTAAACAATTGACAAATACATGATTTGTGCAAACTGTTGCCATGAAGTATGGTTTACTTACAGAAAAGATAGCCAGGTAAGATTATGTAAAGTTAACTGGAAACTGTAGTAACTACTGGTGCCATACTGTCTTTCAAGCAACCATGTCTATGATCCAGCACTGATGGTTTACTTGTAAATAGAAATGAAATCCTACACCTTGAGATCAAATGTCCTTACTCTAGAAAATATGACAGCATAAGTCAATCTAAAACAAAATTCCATGTTCCGTATCTAAAATTTAACAATAATGAAGTTGTTTCAAGCAAATCTTATGAATATTACACACAAATTCAGGCCAGTGTGTATGTGGTAAATGCTACTCTGTGCCGCAGATTTGTTTATTCTAGCAAGCAGTCTGTAATTGTTCAAGTGCCTTGTGATGAGCAGTTTATTTTAAGTTTAAATTCCAAAGCTGGAGACATTTTCATTTAAATATTTATTGAAAGCCCTTACTGAAGTCATATAAAATTGTGTATTTAATTGTATTAATTTATGTTATTTATATGAAAATTGCCCTAAATGTTAGAAAGAGGGGACAGTTGTAATCTGTAAATTTTGTTTTAGCGATGAGGTAAACAGATATTGCTGTCAAGTATCTTGATTAAAGTTACTCGATATTATCAACCTTACTATCATTGTTGTGTAAAGTATTAACGTCATATACAACTTAAAATTAGGGATGTTTTGCTGTACATAAATTAAGTATTTATTACAAGACTTCTTCTAATATAAAAACAATTTAGCATAAGTAAATGCATTAAATTATATTGTACTTTTGCTGGAAAAGTGGAGGCTGCTAGTTAACCAACACTGCACAAGTGTGAACAATGCAATCAGTATAGTAGCATATCTAGTTATGTGTCGTAAAATCCTATATAAACGAACACATTGAATTGCTCTTTTAACGTGCACTGTCACTGAGGCAATGCTGTAATTTCATCCACCTGCTCTTCTGACAGTTGTGGATTTTGAATAAAAGGTGGCAAAACAAAAATTGCTTGACAACTTTGCACTGAACAGGAAATTTGAGGAAATCCTTTATCTGCTAAAAATTAAATCATTTGCTTCAAGTAATCTTAAGAAACCTGAATCAGTTGTTACATACCCATCAGTGGAACGACCACCATAACCTTTAGACAAAAATGTCATATAGCCACTTGGTGAAATTGCTATTAAATATTTAGTTTAATAAGTATTCTTGTAATTAAAGTAGAACAACACTCTTTGTTCTACTGTAGATGGCATTTCAGCCAATCGTAATTCAAAACAATCAATGATAGCTCGGCAATTACTGTAATCCTTTTTTAACACTTCCGGCATTGTATTTTGGATAGCATCTCTGTCTGGCCAGCATATCCAGTCTGTTGTTTTCTAATAAATATCTCTCAAAACACTAGTGAATATTCAGGAGGCAGTAGACTTGTGTGAACACTAAGGTGGGGCTTCCCACGTCAGTAGTATTGATGCAAGCCAACAGATGGTGCTCCCAATTTTACTGGGTGTTTATAGAGAAATTAAAAATGCATCTCCTCCTAGGGTTTTAAAGTAAGAAGGAAGAAGGGTGGGATAAATTCAGATAGTAGCCCGATTCCGTGGCTACAATCTGATGAGCCACTTTTTAAAACAAAAATTTTGTTGATTATTTATTTGAAAAACAACGAAAAATTAAACGATGGTTAAAATTGCCATAACTCTTAAACCGTTTCAGCTAGACATTTTATTTTCACACGCACTCTTTCTACACAAATTTGCCTATGATTTGTTATTAAAATAATATTTTTAAAACCATTTGATAGGTTTACTACAATTTTTGTAAAATAGGGCATTTTCCTATTGAAATTATGTTTTTTCGCTAGGAAACATGTTTTGAGGCTAGAAGGAAGCAGAATTGTATGAAACTGGATTATTTACATGTAGGCCATAAAAATTAGCAGCTCGTCTAATTATGTGAAATATGACAGTACCCTAATATGAAAAGTGATGTAAGATCTTGCCTTTGCTTGTATTTAATAGTTACAAAGTCATGTTGGGTGGTTGTGTGGCTCAAGGGTTAGTGTGCATGCTTCACAAAGTGAATATCATGGGTTCAAATCCCAGGTGACATCACAGTGAAGTTTGATGGAATACAATTTCAAAATAATTTTTTTTTTAAATTTTAAAATTTTTTTATTAAAGATTGTTCATGTAAAATATAATATAATATCAATACAATTAATCAATTTAGAAAAGCAATAATAGAGATAATAAACAAATAAAATTACTTTTCAAATGTTGGTTGTTTTATTCTGAATTTTAATTTTCTTATACAAAGGTAAAATTCATCCTCATAATGTTATTTTTTATAAAAAAAAATTGGCAAACAACATTTAGTGGATGAATTATACCTGTACAATTAAATTCCTAGCTGAAATGGTTTAGAAGTTATGACAATTTTAAACATTGTCTAATTTTTCGTTGTTTTTCAAATAAAAAATTAATAAAATTTTTGTTTTAAAAAGTAGCTCATCAGATAATAGCCATGGAATTGGGCTACCATCTGCATTTCATCCCACCCTTTTAACGTTAAAACCCTCTGAGGAGATGAATTTTTAATTTGGCCATAGAACGCCAGCAAAATTAGGAGCGCCATCTGTTGGCTTGCATCACAACTAATGACATGAGAAGCCCCACCTTAAACAAGCATGATAAAGCTGAATAACTTAGCTAAAGTTTCATGCGCATATAGAACAATAATAGCCTATTGTTCTTACTTACTTTTATATGACCTTTGATGCATAGAAAGGTGAGAAATGTGTTAAACATGACTGTTGTCATCCCAGTAAGTGCCTTCATTTAATCCTTATTCCATATGCTGCATTATCTACTAAATGTGCAGTGGTGTTTACCATATTCCTTACAAGAGCTGCACTGTGCAACACTGGCATTACAACCTGATTCAACAATTGTCTTCTTTGGAATCAATTCATTTTGCACTGGACCAGTGGCGGATCCAGGTATTTCTTTTGAAGGGGGGCATTTTATTAAGGGTGGGCGCCAATCCCAAAAACAAAACAAAACGTGAAAATTATCACAAGGGCCTCATGTAGAAATCCGTTTTGGTTGGAGAAGGGAGGTTTGACCTAAAATTTTCTTCGAAATTTGGGTTTAAGGTGAAAATTTTAAATTTTTTTTGACAAAATTGCAAAAATTGACTCAAAATGGCACCGCAGGCATCTTTTTGCTAAAAATCACTCATAAATAAACTATAAAACAGGTGATAGGCACCAAATTTGTCCCTTTTAAGGGAGGGAGGGGTGCATTTTTTTACCCTTCAGGGGGTTATGGCCCTCGTACCCCCTGTGGATAAGCCAATGCACCAAACTATTATTTCTTTCGATGACCCCAAACAAGACATTACAATTTGTACTTGATGCAGAAATGAATAAGTCAACTTGGATTACCACCTCTGCTGTACATGTTAATGCCTCATTAATAATTAGCTGCTATGCTACTTCTGTAGGTAATGGATTCATTCATCGCCATTGCTGTCTTTCAATCTGTCCTTCTTTCTCAATTATATGTCGCCTTCTCCGTAACCCTCAGGGTAGGAACTGAATAAAGTTTAGTGTGACGTCACAAACTCAGACACCAATTATCAAGTCTACCAGCTTAGCCAATTAAAACACTCCACCTGTATATTACTTTAGTTTGTTCCTCATTACGTTTTTGTATCTCATATACTCAGACGTGTTCCTTTTTCGATTTTTTTACACGTTTTTCAACATCTTTTTAACAATTCTTCTTTGCCACGGATTGGCGACTTCTTCATTTGCATCATGATTTACGTACTCAAATGTCAGATCCAGATCTTTCGATAGAAAATCTCGAAATGATATTAGACGGCCAACACACGCTGCCGACAGTAGAAACAGACCACGTGTCATGCCATGATTTTGACGTGGCTATCATGGCCAAGCTCAAATCTATTCAATCCTTCAAAAATGTGTAACATTGCTCGCGGTCCAATAAGCGGTCACTCTCGAGCTCATCGCATGGAGAAGAATGGACGAGATCTCGACATCTCCTATGATAAATCCGGTGCTAGATGGCAGGCTGGGCAATGTTTTAACGACCAATCGTCCGCCTGCAATCATACTGCCGGCACCCAAAATAGATGCTCTAGCGTCGGTTAACATAGACATTTTGGGAGTCGTGGATACCTTACCTGAGTTTGGCCAGGCAATCAACAAAAAACTCATGGTTTCCACAATGAAAACCTTGCACACCGCTTGCCAATTGCTACATTAAAGGAACTGGAAACAAAGTACCCAATTCCTATAAATGCCAAAACACTGGCGGTTTCTTTACTCAACGAGGAAATACAAAAAGTGCTAAATTCTGCTACGTTCAGCAGGGACAAAGCACTCCAAATACAGCAGCGCTACCTGGCAATTGCTAGTATTGCCATGGAAAGAGCAATTTACAATGCTTGTGTCTAAGGTGCCTACCAAGATTTATTGACCAGTTCTTTTGGACATTGTTTCTGCGTCTCTAACATCAGCCACATTATTTAAACTGCTTACAATTAAACATTGGAAAAATATAAAGCCGACATTGGCCCCACATATAGCATCGCTGTGTGATAAGGTATTTCCAGATTCAGTATATCTTTTGGGAATGATTTGGCAAGTACGGTCCAGGACATTAAAGTGATTCCTGTGCTCGTGGTCACGGCCAAACTGCCCGACAAAAAAACCTAGCTCCGAACTTAAATAGATTTGTTGCAAAAAACCGGTTGGGCTCCCCTCTTACAAACAAGGCAGCTATTGCACACCACGCAGCTAATATCCTTACACAAACAACAATAACAATATCAGCCAGAATGAGTGTCCATATGAGTGTCCCACATGCCAGTACTCGCAGTTTAAACAAACGAATCAATATTAGAAGTAAGACCTCAAGCTAGAGGTGTTCTTGCTTGTGTACAAAATTGGGAGGTTATTGGGGGCCCCCTAAGGTGTTAGACATTGTTCTAGGCATGAAAAATCCTTTTCACTCCCCAAAATTTCAAACATTTCCTAGACATTAACCAAAATTTTCCGACAAGCTCACAAAGAGCATATTGGACAAGATTGCCTCAATATTACTCCATCAGGCGATTTTAGTAAAAGAAAAATGCCCAGGACAATTTGTATCCCCGATAGTCACAGTTTCAAAACCTGATGGCACGATTAGATTAATCATTAATCTCTCGAACCTTAATAAATTTGTACTTGCGCCCCCATTCAAATTGGATGACTGGTGCACAGTCTGCAACCTTTTACAGCCTGGCAATTTTCTAGCAAAATTGGATTCGGCGGACGCCTATCATACAATTGCCATCCACCCACAGCACACCTGTTTTTTATGTTTTTATTGGCTTGGAATTCGTTATGAATTCCAATGCTAACCTTTCGGGTTGGCATGTGCACCCATCATCTTCACAAAGTAATTACGACCGATAATGGCATTTTTAAGGGGTCGAGGTTTTCCCTCGGTCTTGTATTTCGATGATATCTTATTGTTAGGTCGTCAGAATCCTCTTGTTTGACAAACATTGTGATTACCAGAGAGCTGCTCTCAGCTTTAGGCTTTACAGTCAAAGTAAGCAAATCAGTACTGTCCTTACAAAACTAATGTCAGACGTTACTTACCCTATCCAATCCTTTGCATAGGTCATTGGTGGGCTTACGGCAACCACCCTGGCATTTATGTATGGCCGAATTCACACCAGGTGCCTGGAGTGGGACTGTATACAGGCCTTAGCTGTCCTAAACGCCACTTTTGACAGAGGCTGTTTCCTGTCACCGGGGTCTGTAGATAATCTACAATGGTGGAGTTCCCATCTGCCCTTTTCAGGCACCCTGTTGCGAGTTGATAACTATGACAGGGAGTTCACCACAGATGCATGTCCAGAGGGATGAGGGGTCGTCGCCCCAGTTCATGGCCACTGGCCTGTCACCGATCTCAACTGTCACATAAATGAACTGGAACTCATTGCTGCCCTAAAATCTCTACAATAGGGACCTTGCATGTATTTTTTTTATAATTTTAAATGATTCTACATACCAAAAGTAGTATAAATACAAAATTTGGCATTCGTAGGACCAGCGAGTAGCTGGCCATTAATTTTTTTAAAATGAGTATTTAGCTCCGCCTTCTAAAACACACTCTTCTGTGCTGTGACGTCATATGATTGTAGTCCTATGTTTTTCATTCATGAAAAAAATAAGTTTGTCTATAATTCTTATAATATGCATGAAAAAATATTGAACATAAAAGTTAATTTTACAACTTAAATACTTGTGAAAACAAAAAGATAAAGCATGAAACCATTAGTGCATTTAGGGGGTCATGAGGGCCCAAGCCCCCCCCCCAACTTGAGGTCTAAAAATGCATTAATACATCCCTGAGCCCCCTAGTAAAATCTCCTATGGCGGGATCCCCACCCATAAATGCGCCTATGCACGAAACAATTTTGGTCAGTGTTTACAATCATATGATGTCACTGAGCATTTTCCATCACATGACAAAATTCAAATCTTTTCACCTTGTTATATTGATTAAATTTAGCAAAAGTGATCATGTTAATACTTAATATATATCTTTAATACTATCTAAATTGAGATGTCAATGCATTTTAGTGCAATTTTAACATCTATGCATGTACCCTATTGTGATGTCACGACTCTCATGACAAATCCATAGTTATTCGCATGGACAACACTACGGCGGTTGCACATCTTAATAAATTTAGGGGTTTCCACTCATTACCAATATTAGCAATTGCTGAAGAGATATAGGATTTTTGCAAGAAATGTGAGCTGTGGCTACCCGGCTCCTTTATCCCAGCCCATTATAACTTTCTCGCTGACTTTAAGTCCCGGCAAAACTGCGACTCCTCAGACTAGGGGCTTAATCCTGGTATTTTTCAAAATGTAGTTTAGTTTTGGCCAGGATTAGATAGATCTTTTTTCTTACCTCTCCAGAAATGGCAAAATCGTTCCAATTTATAACCTAGGGACCTGCGGTGGGCATGGAAAACAAACGCTTTCACGATTACATGGGGCTACCAATTGTACATCTACCCCCTTCAAGCTAGTGGCAAGGGTGTTAAGAAAAATTGCAGCGGATTAGGCAGGTGCAATTATTGTTGTCCCAAATTGCAGTCTCAACTATAATTTCCACTATTTTAGAAATTATGTGTGGACCGCCCCATCACCAGATTCCACATTCCAAAGCACACCGGCTGTTACACAGATGCTCCAAGACACCAATGCCTCAAATACCAGGATGCAGTACAAGGGCATTATGCACAAATGATAACATTTCCCAGACGAAAGGGTTTTTGCTTCAGGTGAGGATTTCCTTAATGCAATTTTGCAGTTTTTAAAATCCTTGCATTTCAAAGGGGTGGGGTATGCCTGTATCAACATGGTGCTGGCTGCTTTATTATATCATTTACCAGTCGTCAAAGGGTTTAGGGTGGGAGCTCATATAGTCGTGTGCCGTTTGGTATGGGCAGCATGGCAAAGGGCACCTCCCTGTCCCAAGTACCATTTTATTTTGGACATCAAGCGTATGCTGGACCTTTTGGATACCTGGGGTCCCAATAAGTCCTTATCCATGAGACAGGCGGCCAGCAAATTAGCTGCCTTACTTATGATTCAGGGTGCCCAATGGGTCCAGGCTCTGGCCCACATGTTGTTCAAACACGTTCTCATCAACGAAAATCAGTTAATCATTCACTGGCCTAAACTTAAAATTTTTGCGGCCAGGTGGTTCTCAACCATTATTACAGTTACCAGGGTATCACACTAATCCAAACCTTTGTGTGATTTGTTCTTTTAAAACTTATCTTCTGCTTACAGAAATACCTCGCGAGGATTATGCCCTGTTTCTGGCATACCAGAACCCTCATTGCCCTGTTACAGCATCTACTATAGCTCACTGGCTTAAACAGGTGCTTACAGCAACCAGAGTGGATACCAAGATTTTCGGGGCCCACAGCTTTTGCACTGTGGCCAAATCAAAGGCTGCAGCTCAGGGGATGTCTTTTGAGACTATATTTTAAACCACAGGTTGGGTAAGAAATTCTTCAGTTTTTAGACAGTTTTACAACCGCCCAATTTTGCCACAGCATGGTTTTGCTGAGGCTATGTATGCAGTGGGTCCAGGATGACCCACCACACTTGGCTAGCTGCCTGTGCATTAAAGCTTGTACACAAGTTAGACATCACAAACTTGTCACAGCTTCACCCACACTGTGGTACGAAGTGCAGTACCTTTTGATTGTTTGATTCAATAGGGTCTATGAATCATACGTGCATTTTTTATTATTAATTGCTTTATTATTTCTTACTCTGTACTGTTGTAGCTCAACAATAAATGAGTGGCACAAGATGTGCTTTATTACCCATTGTGTATTCTTGACTCACGCGGTTTTCTTGCAACTTCTTCATTCAGTTTCTACCCTGAGGGTTATGGAAAAGGCGACACATAATTCCAGATTCTATTCGAACCTTAAAAGGAGAAAAATAATCTTAAATATATGAGCCTTCAGAGTCCCGAAGGGTAGGACTCCCTCTCACCACTCCTGGAGATAGATGTGCCTTCTCCGCCACATTTGGTTAGTACTTGTTACTGAAATGAGGAACAAATGTAAGTAAACAAGTTTTAAACATGAGATATACAGGTGAAGTTTTTAAATTGGTTAAGCTAGTAGACTTGCTTATTGGTGTCTGAGTTAGTGATGTTACACTAAATTTCATTCAGTTCCTACCCTTTGGGACTCCAAAGGCTCATATAATTAAGATTATTCTTTCCCTTTTCAGGTTCAAATAGAATCTGGAATTCTTAAGTAGCATTTTGTCTTCTTTTAAAGTATTCGGTAAAAAAGCTAGGTAAATAGGAAGGGTTATCTCGTTCTGTTGAAAATACCCCTCCTATAAAATGAATGCAGCATACACATGAATTATGTGTACGCTGCCATGATGATTTGTCTGCACTAAAATGTAGAAATTATAAGTTTCTACTACATGCATATGGACTTTTACATATTTATTTTCTGCTTATGCATTGAAAAATCACTCCTACACTTCACACATTGTATAGATCGTGGAATTCACACTGTTCATTAAAATGCAAATGGGCTTACTATTTTTAGTACATCAAAAATGGGAACATGATGGGCATTGAATTTCAATATTTATAGTCACTGTTACTTACTTCAGTCTTTTAAGAAGTAATATCTAAGTAGTATGCTGATGATAAAAGCATTTCTTACTGGAAAAGAAGAATAATTTTGTTCTTGGTGGGCAGTTTACAGATGAGTTTCCACACCCAACAACACTGCAATTTTCTTGCATTTATGTTGAAAGGTAGATTTGTGATGACCTATTAAACATTGTAGGTAAATAATGTCATTTTGTTTACAAAATGGCAATGTTCAACCAGCCCTACTTCTGGCATATCATTATCTCCTACTGCCCAAATAATAGTTTCAGATTGACCTGGAATGGTAACAATAAAGTTTTCAAGGTAGTTGCTAATAATAAAGGTGATTGGCTAATACAGTTAACTCGCTGACTAGTTTCAAAATTAATTAGTTCCTTTGGACTGTCCTCAAACCCCATTACTTGACCAGCTAACCACACAACCAAATTGTAAGCTTATATAAAGTCAGACCCCAGAATCCCATCTGCCTTGTGCATAATTGGATCCTTTGATAAATTACACTTATGCTTAAATGTGTGACCTCTAAGTGTAAGGTCAATCATATATGATTTAGTCATATTCAATGGGTTGCCCCAGTTCTAATAAATCTAGGCCCAGGTTCAATTTGGTTTGTCTTACAACCTGTTAATTGTTGGTAAATTCTTCCTGCTAGAATGGTAATTTGACTACATGTATCAATACTTTCCTTAAATCTTAATTTTCACATGTGCATCCTCTGGATAGGTATATCATGGTGTGTTTACCATACCATACTATGCTTAAATGTGTGACCTCCAAGTGTAAGGTCAATCATATATGATTTAGTCATATTCAATGGGTTGCCCCAGTTCCAATAAATCTAGACCCAGGTTCAATTTGGTTTGTCTTACAACCTGTTAAATGTTGGTAAATTCTTCCTGCTAGAATGGTAATTTGACTACATGTATCAATTAAAAGTGTAAAATACTTTCCTTAGATCTTAATTTTCACATGTGCATTCTCTGGATAGGTACCTCATGGTGTGTTTACCATACCTATTTGCTTTGCTTGTGCAAAGGATTAAATTAATTTGCATTGGGACGAGGGGCTGCATTGTTTCCCCTGTCCCCCTGTCCATTTTTTGAGACCCTTGGAGATCTACAATCTCATGAGACATGTCCATATTTTTGGTAATTGTAGCATTGTACCTGTGGTTGGCATGCTCTGGAGAAATGCCCTGGCTGCCAACATTTAAAACTTTACCGATCCCTGGGTTTGTTGGTTTGCTCCTCCAGTATTAAATGGTACTCATTGTGGAGGTGGGTGCTCTTTGGAGGTGTTGTTGTTGTTGAAAGCTTAGCCTTTATTTGTGCTAATCTTGTTTAGATAGCAAGCAATTCCCCAGCCTCACTATCCTTTATTCTCCTAATTCTAAAAATATTGGTTTTAGACATTTTTCATTTTCATTTTCTTGCACTGCATATTCAATTGCCAATTTAAATGATGCAGGATCTCGAGACCTAACTCTTTGCCCAATTGGGTCCTTCAGATTAGCAGAAAACTGGCCCTTTATTTGACTTTCATACATAACTGTAGATAAATCCTTTTGGGTTGGATCAGCAAACATATCAGAGAATAAATCATCTGCTATGGTTTGCAAGCGAGCAGCAAAAGCTTGTGGATCCTCACCTGAATTCTGAGTACATGCATTAAGTTGTCTTAATTGCACCACTGGATGTATGTAATAAAATCGCTTATCTAATGCATGTTTAAACTGCTTATAATCAGTAATGTTGACCACTGGAGCATTCAAAACATATTGACTTGCTGGACAAGTCATACGACATCTAGCTACCCTTAATTTAGTGACATCATCCCAATGCCCAAGGACTGCTGTTTTCTAATAGAGCAAAAAAGTTTTTAATGGATAATGTTTTATCCACTTTGTAAAATGGTATATTTGACAATAGCCCTGCATAAGTAGGACTAGCATGGGCAACTATAGGAGGATAAAGTTGGCTAAGGCCACCTGTCAGTGTTTAGGACACTCCCCCAGTTGTGGTATTTGCAGGAGTTCCAGGTAAAGTATTTGTACTAGTAGCAATTTTTAAAAGTAATTGGGCTGCATACTGTGCTGAATCTTTTCCTACCGGTGAATCCTGGCTACTCTGCTTCTGAAATTTGGTGATTCAAATTTTCATTCAGGGGATATCCCATTAATTCACATTGCTTTGCAGGAGTCAAAAATGTAAGTGGTGGTCCAAAGCCTGGCACTGTTAACTGCCAGTTGCCAAAGTCTAATGTAGCTTGGATTTTGTTAAAAGTATCCACACCCAAAATTATATAAAAAACCAAGCTTGTTTCATTGAATAAGATATTAAATTTCCCTATAAAACTAGCATCTCTAACCTCAGCCTTTAGATCAATAACAGCAAATATGAAGTGGGAATTATTTAAACCACTGTACCCTCATTATGAATTGTTAGTTTTTCTGGGGGGATGAAATATGGACTTAAATCTTTCTTGTCCAGTTTGATATATTGCATCTTTCAAATTTTCCCATTCCTCTGAAATTCCTCAAAAAGCTAATTCCAACAGATGAAGTTGGTGACTGAACAATAATGCAGTAGTAAAATTTTTACTGGTGTTATCCAAAGATGTAACTATGGTGAAAAGATATTCCACTACCAGTTTAACATTGGCCATTTTTACTATTGTGTGGTTTAAGTAAGTTATTTGCTCATATTGAAGACTAAATGGGGTACCCGGCACTGCCTGGGTTAAGAAATACTCAGAATGCAATAATATTTACCAATGTGGTGGAAGCATTGAAGTTTGACCATGTGATGCAATATTATTAACCAATGTAACAAAATAAATGCAGTTTGACAATGTGGTGTAATCATATAAACCAATGTGGCACAATCACTGAAGTTTGAACATGTGGTGCAAGGAAATAATGCAGGCCCTCCACTGGGTGTCCCATGCCAAAACCAATCAGTGGATGTTGCCGTTGAGAAGGCCTATGGACTTAAGCATGTGCTTGCCTGAAGGTGCACGTGTGTGCGCGTGAATGTGCATTGGCGTGCGCATGTACTGTTACATGAAAATTTCCTGTAACAAGCTTGGGTCCGAGTCCCAAAAAATGCTTCCGAAAATTGCCTGCCCAGGTGCAAGTTCAGATCCAAAGCCAAGAGCTTTGATCTGGGCGGCTAAATGTTTGTGGGGGGGGGCAAGGAGCTGGAAAACTCTAAACTTGAGGCTGAAATTGGAGGGCAAAATTGATTGCCGGGTGGTTTTGCTTTTAAGCAATAAAAGCCCAAGATGCAAACCAATAAAAAATCAATTTTAATTGGCGGTAAGGGGAATTTTGCAAAAAGAAAAATGGCGGCGCTGGAAATATTTTATTTGGGGGAAATAAAGGTGGCGCTAGGGACGCATTTAAATTGCCTTTCCCAGGCAATTAGCGGCGGCAACAAGGTGTTTACAACCTTGTTGACGCCATTAGTGAGAAAGAGAGAGGGAGGAAAAAGTAAGAGCAAGGGGGGGGGCAAGACAGGTGAGAAAAAGAGGCAAGGTCAAGAGCGAGAAAAAGATGAAAAAAAAGGGGGAGAAAAAAGAAAGCAAATTGAAGAGCAAGGACGAGGAAAAAAGGAGAAACAATCTGGGTTCGAAAGCGGAAGGACGAGGTCGAGCAGGCCCAAGCATTTTCTGGAAAAGCGTTCCATTTTGCTGCCAGACCAGAACTTTGGAAAACTCAAGTTGGCAGTTGCTGTTTTGGGTATTCATCTCCAAAAAGGCCGAACTTTAGACGACCAATCTCCAAGACATTCGAACCTAGGAAACTGCAATCTGCAAAATCCGTTTTGGGGAATTTTCACTAAAAATCGGAATCATGAAAAGCAGTTTCCGAGATGACTGAACTCAGGAAATCCGAATCCGCTACTCCGACTTGGCAGAGTCACCTCTAAGGAACCGAACTTGGAAAAATTGGACTCCGAAGAATTCCGACCTCTAGGAAATCGAAGCTGTGCGTCCGACATTTGGAATCCCCACCTGAAGGCTCCGAACTTTGTGAAAATTGCTCCGCCATTCCGAACTTGGGAGAAAACTGCGTCCTCTAGGAAATTGCAGGAAATTCTAGTGTAAACTGTGGTGTTATAAAGACGTCAGGACGGAATCACCAACAGGACAGAAGGGATCACCCAGCCGCCACAAGATAAGTTGCCTGAACGGTCTTTGCAATTCTCTTTAGCTT
>JAQIXP010000520.1:0-25034 GCA_034700285.1 Proteroiulus fuscus
CCCCCCCCCCCCCCACCAATGCCTAAATGTTAAACATGTATAGACAGTTTTGTAGCCTAGCTGTAATATAACCTTATTTACTAAATTATAAAACATTTTATAAAGAAAATACGAAAAAACTTTTTCTAAAAACGAAAAATAGGCTTCACTTCATCCTTTACCAAATAACTGCTATAGCAACAGCGATAATTAAATCAAGAAGCAAATTTCATTTTAAAAATGGGTTTCCATGGTGAAATTTGGTTTAAATTTCCACTTTTGCTAAAGGACCCTTAAATCCACACTATTTTTCGCTTCGCTAGTCACATTCCTACATTATTAATAATAATTCAATTCCTGATTTAAAATGGATCATATTCTTATTCCCATACGTACTAAACATCCACTATTTATACATGTACGAGATTATATAAGTATGAGGTACAAGCTCAATGTTTACATCGCGTTTGTTTACCATTGACGTCAAAACTAAATTTCATTGTATAGTTTTAATTTAATTTGATCTATTATTTTCATACAATTTCCACTCACTTGTCAGTGAACTACCTAATGGTCACACTGAATTGATCCTTGAATTAGATTTCGCATACTGGATTCTAAAATTAGGATTTCATGACTTTCCCTGACCAAATTAATTTTTCCCTGTTATTTTTAAAGCACAAATGCTTTAAAAATATCTAGAGGATAAATAGTTTGGTTTATTTTTTTTTCAGATAATTTGAATATTTGAAAATTTGAATATTATAATCTTGAAAAATAAATGGAAATACATCTAGAGAAAACATAAACGCAAACTGTTTCATTTTTGATATAAAGGGAACATAAAATTACGAATCAATTAGGAAATTGTATTAAATTTAACATATTTTATAAGTGGATTTATTAAATATATCTTTCTTGGCTTTTATTAAATATCCCTGACTGTCTTGGCTATTTTGGGAATTTTGCTGACTTTCCAAAACACAGCAAACAAATAAATATTTGAATTAACTGAGTAAATTATAAGAAATTGAGCAACGGACTATAGTGTTAAATGCAGTGGTTAAATGAAAACCAGGCCCGTATAACATGTATGTAAAATTATTTAGTTACTCGAGCGAATTTTTAGCATTGTTTGCAAATCCCCCCCCCCCCCTCCCTGAGAAATTCTGAAATGACGGTCCTGATGAAAACATTTGGCAACAATAATGTTAAACATTTTTAAGAGATATACATATAACACAAGGGAATAAAGGAGACATTTGCATTTTTCTTAATTCGTACTTCATTGGTGGAGGGAAGCATCTAGCTATAAGCGAAAGACGTGTTATAATACCTGAGCACTCCATAAAAATGCAGTAAAAATTTGTTATTATTAATTCAAAAGTTGTACAATTATTTAGTTATGTTCCATCTACCCACGTGTATACTATACATGCAATATAAGAAAATATATTTCTTTAGTATTCAATGCACAGGAGTCACCTCATCCATCATCACCTGTGACAATGACGTCATAGGTCCAAGCCTCCTCTCCAGAATCCCCTTCAACATGATCATCCCAATACGGTTGTAATTCAACAATAGACAGCCAATGGATTTAAGGCAACATTGTTGGCTACAATGGAATTAAGGGCTTGTCATGTCTTTTCATACAAAATGGTTCATTCCAAGATGGATGGGTAAGGTTGTGCCAATAGCATCGCAAAGTGGAGCGCCATAATCAACACATTCAACAATGAGTGTAATCACCCAAGGCTCCGATACTAACACCAATAATAATAATAAGAAAAAAAAAGACATTTCTATGCCTCCAAATAAATATCCCAAACATTTCCTACACCCTACTTCATCTTTCCTAATCATATTTATTATCACATTTACTGACACGAGAGAAAAAATGAGTCCTGATTAAGAGTGAACAACATGACTTGATCCATAATTAGTGTGAATCATTGAATTTTTGTCACTTTACATTATAATAAATAAAATTTTCTAGGAAAAAAATCATAAAAACAAACTTATCAAAAAATATACACTAACTTCAGTAATCTATATTTACGAAACTGAGCCTAAAAAACTGCTATTTTTCCCATTGGCAAGGCTGATTTTTAATGAGGAAAAGCATCTTCTTTTAAAGAGGCATATTAAAGTATATAAGATCCATTTCAAACCATGCTTAAGGCTCGCATATTTTGGAATTTAGGTTTCCCTTTAAATACATACTGGCTCACATTACTAAAATCTATTCACAGTGTCTATTGTGGTGTACATCAGCTTATCGTGTAATGCATCATGACGCCACCTGTAGGGACAAGATTCGTTTAATGCCCTCTGGCCTTGCCAAAGTCTTGAGGGATATTGAAGATGTGCAATGATGAATTCCTGGCAAGTCTAAATTGCCAGCTTCATCCATCAAGTGCTTTTTTTTCTCTCCCATAGAGTTACGTAGGAGACCTCAGGAAGCCCAAATATCCTGAGGGCACTAAGAAGAATCCATAATCCTACAAGTAAATGATTGATTTGTTTTCTCTTCGACAATTTCTATCTCTTTTGGGTTTGCAACGTGTTGATGGTTCCCTATAGTCAGATGAAACTTACATCTTACTTTTTGACTACGATATATTGATTTCAGCACAAAATAAATGAGGTTTTCGCTTGTTTAAACGAAGACCCCCCCCCCCCCCTTTTCTTTGCTTTTTTTTCTTCTACGAAATTGTACTGCCTTCTAGCTAAAACCAGGAGAAAAGACAAAAGAGTTTGGTGCATGTGTGCATGTAGCAACTACTTCATTTCTTCGTCTGATATACTCGTATATGGCAAAGCAATATTGAACGTTATGAGATTTCCAAATTACATAAGCTCCCGCTTTCCTACTAAATAAAAATAACTGTCTGGCAGAACTGCCTTTATTTGGCAGCACTGCAAATACACTGGCTCCATAAATTTATTTATCAGGAAACTAAAGTGTCAAGGTGTCGATACGTAAGAAATAATGGAATCACATTAAATTCCATGCAGTACATTTTCAACTCATTTTGAGAATGCTGCGAGTGCGTGCAAATGGAAAATTATTCACGTGCAATTTTTGTTATTGCACTTGATCGTGGTTAATCATAAATCAAGACATTAGACGTATTTTGGCGTTGTTACCTGGTCATACGCTGTAGTCATCCAGTTTACAAGTAGTTCTTAACTCCATCATAGGATACAAACAAAATGCTAAAATGCAAAAGTTTTTCACTCTGTGATTTTCCTGTATACGAAGCATTCCTGGGGCCACTTTTTCCTTTACATTTAGGGCTAACCTGTAATTGGAGAGAAAGCAGTGACCCCAGGAAAGCTCCGTAATTTTTTTGATCTCATTTGGTACTAGGTAGATCCCGAGTGGGGTACGTACTCTTCTGGTTACTCGGGGTTGTTATCCTACCTGTACACGCAAAAACAGCAGACGCCACAAGAGAAACGGTGAAAGTCCAAACTATGTTACCAAATGGTAACAGAGTCATATCGCCAAAATATGCCTAATAGAGGGGTTGCGAATTTTCGTGAATTTTAAATTAATTCAATAAATCTTCCTTTGATGATGTCATATCCTGTACCTTATTATATTCTAGCAAAAACAAGATTGTATACTTCTCAAAATCATTTATTTTTTTCGTATTATTAAATAAGACTTGAAATAAATAAAACGAAATCACAATGCTGCCAGATATAAGGAGTAACCCACAGAATATAGGGACAACTAGGCATGAAATTGTGCCAATAATTAACGGATTATAATTATGTGCAACAATTTTATAAAAGTAATTTTTATATTTTAATGTAATTTTTGTATAAAAATAACTTAGAAACTGAGCATATGTGTGTGGATCAAAGAAAACTCATAAATATTTCCAAGAAAACATCGATCCCGACTAAAAATGCATTGTAATACACACTTTCCTCTATGGAAATTACCTAAGCTAAAGTTTAATATCAAATAGGAAAAAAATCTATAATTTGCATTAAGTTTCTCATAAAATCTGAACTTTTATTTTCCATTTGAAAATCACGTTGAATCGATGCATCACATTTGAAAATAAATTCCACTGATTTATTGAGTTCCTTTTTTTTTGTAATTTTCGTATTTGGATCTAATGGTGACCATTTGGATGTAATCAAATAAATGGATTTCCCTATCTCTGTCAAATAAAAATTATGACATCCTGAGCACATCCTATGTTTCTAGCAAGCTTTAAATCAAATAGTTATAGCTGCACGCTCAGCAGAATCTGGACGATATTAAGGTCAGTTGCCAAATTTCATTTATCCGAATTTGCCACAAGTAAAAAAATCACTCCTAAGTATTAAAGATGAACCTAGTGTTTCTATTGCTACACCTTAAAGGGACAGTCTCACTTTGAAACAAGTTGATTTTAATAAAAAGAGCGTGAAAAATCATACTTAAAATGGAAATTGCGATTGCATTTGACTATATTGACAATATCTATCAATAAATAAAATGATCTGAATACCTGGATTTGGTTGGCAATGCCAAGCCTTAATAGACGCCATGTTTATTCGAGCATAGTGGCGCCTTCTATTGGAATGAAGGCGCGAGCTCACGTGAGGCCATAGACATACATGTGCTAGGGGGCGCCACATTGCTTTAAAGCTTGCTGAAAGCAGCTGAAGGCTAAGGAAAATGGCGGCTACTGTGCATTTTGGAAACGGCGTGATTTCTTCAAAAACGAAAACTTTGCTGCAATTATTATTAGCACAGAAATTAATATCTAGTAATTGTGTACTGTTTAAAAATAACTTGTTTCAAAGTGGGACTGTCCCTTTAAATAATTTAATTAGTAAATTAATTAAATAATTTGAAAAATAGCAGGATTAAAAATAAAAATTCGCTAGTTTGACTTTGATTAGTTTTGCAGAAAAGCGAAATAAATAAAGTGTGAAGTATCGAATGTGCACATCCGTTAATTTGCCTATTGAATAAAGTGAATGCAAAAAAAAGTAGAGTATGAGACGCTACTTGAGAATATTCGCTACTTCTGTAGGTATAAAAATCCAAGTCTCGAGCAATTTTTAAAATGAAATACTAACGAATGGTACCATTCACTACTTGTAACTTTTAGGAATATCTTGGTGGATATTCGCTACTCTTCACTTCTGTAACTTTAACAATTATTGGTTAAATGAATTTCTGTAACTTTTAAGTTAATTAGGGACACTTTGCAGGATCACAATTGTTCGCTTATCTCATTTATTACTTGTGAATTAAGCCATCGAAATTAAAAAGCCATTAAAAAGTGTTCCCTGAGCAAATAAATAAATACGCTCATAGAAACATAGATCCGTTGATATACATGTACCGGGTGCTCCATAAATATTCTCTAAAGTTATTTTTAAGTCCATTCATTATTGTTTAAAAGACTAGACACACAAGTCAAACTATTTTAAAATGCCAGCCGGTATTTAGGTATATTATAATTTATAACGTCTGGTAAATTGTGCTTGCATATGCCTTTTTAGAAAATTAAAAGCCCTATAATGTGCAAAGAACACGCATACTTTCAGAAAAAATATATTTTTTGTGCTTGCCGATAATTCCGGTTTCATTGGAAATATCAATGTTAATTAACGCTAATTAAATTTAACGTCAATCCTTATTCATGAAATTGGTCTTTAAAAAACTATAGAAAATAAAAGGTCTTTCGTAATTATTTTTTGATAGATTTTTTTATGCTGACGAAGTTTTTTTGTGTGGAAATCCGCTTCTTACTACGTATGCCCAGGTTAAATTGAGTTAATTAGCAAGGTTTGATTTGAAGTTTCAGTTTATTTGCCCCCACTAATTGCGAATGTGAAAGAAATCCACTCTTAATTATGAATGTATAATACCGTATATTGTGTGCATATCATTAGTAGGCCTACTGAAGAAAAGGGATTATGTTATAGGCACTCATTCTTTTAACGATGAAAAGAAAGTGTGCACATTGCTAAAATCCCATCATGCATACATAAAACGCCAAAATATATACTTCAAGCAAAAGTGTGTTCAATATTGACGTTTAGCTATATACATATATGTATTAGCAAGTATATATATGTATGCACAAAGCTCATGTTTAAATAAGAATTTTTATTACTGGCTTAAGAACATCTCAGCAAATGCACGCAATCATACAGGGTGGCCTCGCGTAATTCCAATAACATGATGTCACGCCAAATCATGATTCGTACAGCATTTAACCCAATGGCAATTCAAATAAATAGGAAGTCTGATTTCAGGGAAGATTATTTTTAAAAGATTGGATATCAAAAATTCAATGCTCATGTAAAAAATACTTAGCAATAATGAGAAATAAAATGCTCAAGATATCCTTTCAATAACTCTGCTAAAAAGATCAGGGTTATCTTCTATCTTGTAAAGAAACGTCCAAAAGACCAGCTGGAGAGAATAATGACATTATTAGGTGTCTTTGGCATTAAATATGATCTTATTAGCAATCAGAGTGAGGTCACGTGACATCTAGCCAAAAGCCTGATATCTTACATTTGCAATATCGAACTGGTTAGGCAGCTCTGAGGCGACTAACCTGCAGACAAATTGATTTCTTATAAGATTTCTCTAATGCCGGACAACACTGTATCACATTCAGGGTGAGTGACGTCACATTGTAATGCCGAATGTTTAAGGTAAGTTTCTTGTAAAATTTTTGTAATGCCTTTGTTAACTTTGTAAAGATTTTGCCCAGTTTGATCATTCCGAATCCAGTACTAGCAAATCAGAGGTGTTCGAGTGCATGATTGAATACGCTGCCTCTTGAAGTATTTTACAATTCCAGAGCAAACTCCGTTTGTGTGTGTTTACGATAGTTTATTTTTTGATTAAATCACTAGACAGAACATAGCTGGGAAATTTTTTGAAATGCATTGTTTCTAACTACATTGTCCTTTGGTAAAAAACGTTTTTAAAGTGATCTTTTGCTTTAAGGAATGAAAAAGTGTTTACAATATTTATTATATTTTGATTATTGAAAACAATTTTATGCTACATAAATTTATTCATTATGCGAGCGTACAACCCCGAAGCAAATCAGATTTCTTAGGAAAATTGCAGGATGTGTAAAAATATGTATTTTCAAAAATTCCACCAAAATTGAATATTCATTAAATTATATTACAAAAAAAAAACATAGTTAGCAGAAAAAAAGTTCATTGCAGTTCAATACCATGTTAATTATTATTATTATTACAGGGTATACAAAAATTGGAAAAACTAGATGCAAAAAAGCTAATGAGGGGGAAAAATCCATATATATATATATCTTAAAAAGAATACATAAATTTATTGATTTTCTTTTAGTATAAAAAATATCTGTTCCCCAGCAAGGTTCAGTATTCATCTATCGTCAGCCCACTAACAGTGCCTATATAATAACTGCTTGCTTACCATTAAAGTTGAAAAAGAGTAAGCAAAACAACGGAAATTGTTTCCCAACTACGAATAACAATGCTAAAATAAAAAAATGCAAGCCTTTTCAAATCCTGATTCATCAGGGAAACAAAAATTGCTACATCTGCAACTGTTCACAAATTCAATTTCGCCTTATTTCCATTTTTTTATTTACATTTTAAGAAAACACCCACGCTGCACATAACACTTAAGCTATAGCTATATGGTTGATTGAAAAAGAGAGAAAAAAATCTTATATATTAAGTTTGAAGGGACGAAGACAAATTTACAAATAAAATTGAATTAAAACTGCTTGAGCAAAAACCACTTTTTTAATGAATGCGCCTCATTTCAATCAATTTAAAAACTGGGGAACTTTTACAATTGCTAGCTTTTTTCTATTTCATTCAACATTGTGATCAATAATTGCTCGCCAGTTCGTTGCCAAGCAATTTGCAACCGTCTTGTTTAATTATATATAAAATCAATATTAAGAAAACAGCCAAATCACAAGTGCTAAAATTGTCCCTAATGCACCACGCTAGCTAGATTATATTACGTCATAACTATTTCCAAAGCATTATTTTCAGCTTCGATGAATTAATACATGCCTTGATAATCCCGTGTAATAGAAAACGAGAGATAAATTGATCAAGATTAAATCTATCTCTTAAATCATCGAGTAGTCAACAAATTATGTTAAGAAATGTCGGAACCGAGAAAGACTTTGTTTACCTTTAAAAGATGTATTAAATTGTTTTCAAACCTGAACAACGAAGTAAGTAATTAGATAAAAACTTGAAAAATAATACTTATAGGAATGACGTCAGAAACTGACGTCATAGCAAGAAACGGTAATTTACACCTTGTAATATTCTTGTTAAACGACATAATTTCACTATGTGAACTGTTAATGCAATGTAAACCTCATTAAAAAAGACTCCCACAATGCACCATTTTGCAAAGAACAATTGTCGGCCATTTTGGTTAGTATAAACGCTAGTTGAAAGTTATCATAGATGGCGCATTACATATATATATTAGGCCCTTCAATGCCTTCATGTATGCCAACGTTGGTATACATGCATGAGCATAATAAAAGTTAAATAGTTAATTTCAATAATATGACTTTTTTAAGAAAAAAAATTAGCATTTCTACAGGGTACCTCATAATAGTTTTAAGATCTACAGAAGAATATTGTATAAAGTAGGCATTTCAAAGTTAAAACACCTGATAATTTAAGTATACAAATTGTTTGCAAATAAATCCAAACAATCTCATCACTTATATATTTATACGGAAAAAATTTTATTTTCCCCCGTGTTTCATCTAATACATATCATCCTCTTTAATAATATATTACATCCATATGTTTACAAAATCCCAGATGAAATTATGGCATTAAATAGACTATAGAAAAGACAACAACAAATTTCCTCGCCAGACTGCCTCTACATTAGCTTAAAAATCTGACTTTTAAATTTAAGCAAAAATGATTTATTCATTATGAGATTGCATTAAATATAGCAAGTTTTTTATTGAATTTTCTCCCCTAAAAGTAGCTAGCTATTAATATTTAGCGATACAGATGTAAATGTCTCCATTATTTCTCACACGAAGCAAATCTGAGTTTCAGTAGAAAATGAAAAAGTAAAAAAAAAAAATGTAATTATTTATACAGGATTTACGGAAGAAAAAGAAAAAGCTAAATTAATTCATCATGGTAGTCTATTAAAAAAAATGCTTTCAACATTAAGAGACAAAGTAGTTCTTATGCAAATAATGCTGCACAAACATTGTTAAACCAAAAAGCAAATGAACTCCCCATTTCTTAATAATGCATTTCGTTCACATTATTAGACTGAAGAGATCAGGAATTTTGTCTTTCTCTATTTCTCAATGTACGGGCCATTAAATAGCATTTTATGGCACATAAAAACACGAATCGCAATAGTTTAGCAGAGCCATTCATCATCCGCCATGCTGAAGAACAATGGCACTTGCATAAAATTATTAATAATAAATTAAAAATGTCTACTCGTTTAATGTGCAAATTCAATCGGTTTGAACGAGATTATAAAAAATAAAGTCATCCATTAAAATATTTCATTCTAGAAGTTATTACACATCTGTATACATATATAATAATTATCAATGAAAAACCTGCAGTATCAAACTGGGAATAACAAAAAACTAAAAAGTTGGATGTGTTTGAAAACACATTTTTGGGTACCATAATGCAGCTATGACGTCAGTAATAAATCGATGGCTTAATTCACTAGTAGCGAATGAGCCAATTTGTCAAAAATAAGATAAGTGAACAATTGTGATCCTGGAAGTGTCCCTATAGTTAACCTAAAGTTACAGAAATTAATTTACTGAAGTGAAGAGTACTCGTATAGCCAATATCCAACATGCAAGGTATCATCCCTAAAAGTTATAAGTAGCGAATGGTACTATTCGTTAGTTAACCTTTTAAAAATTGCTAGTAACGTGGATTTGTATAACAATAGAAGTAGCGAATGTGAAAATACTCGCTATTTTTTTGTATTCATTTTATTCAATAGGAAAACTAATGGATGTGCTTATGTGCTATTTCACACTTAATTTATTTCGCTTTCCTGCAAACTTGATTAAAGTCAAACTAGCGAACGTGCATTTTTAAGCCTTTTAGTTATCAAATTACTTAATTAATTTACTAATTTAATTATTTAACTAAGATTCGCACATTTCTTATAAAATATGTTTTGTTTCATCTGTTCACCAAATTTCAGCCTTTGGTTATTTCCAAATTATATCTTTTTTTCATAAAAATGCAATTATCTCGAACAAGGGTAGATACAGAGGGGGGGGGGGTGCAATTGCCCCCTCCCCTTAGCCAGCAAAAATTGCTTTCCAGTATAGCCAGAAAAAATTGCCCTCTCCTTCAGTAATATGCGATTGCCCCCCCCCCCCCCTCCTTTACAAAATCCTGTATCCACCCCTGATCTCGAAAGCAAATTTTAGCTCATTCGCTACTTCTGAATTAAGCCATCGATGTGCCTTTAGCCCTGCAAATTAATGAGCAAGCCCAGCACGGGGCCCCCTGTACATGTCACGTGATGTGCACGTTGAATTTGAATTTTATAAATAAATTTTATAATTTTTCTTCGCTAGAATGGACTTTTGTGAATGGATTTATCGTATTATTCTCAGCTTCACACATAAAAAACACGATAGAGAAAAGACAAAAGTCCCAAATGATCGCTTATTACGTTAAAAACGTATGTTAACTGAAAGACACGCAAACACATCAACATTGTCAGCGAGCAATAATTATATTTTTTTGATTTGTTCCCATGTGCCTGATTTTAAGAGCTTTCGATTTGTGCTAATTGGCCTTTGAGAATATGAAAATAGCGGTGCAATAAAAAACAGAAGCAAGCAAAATGCCAGCGCCATTTTTTGGCCCCGAAAATCCTCCTAGGAAAACTTACACATTTTCTATTTCAAACCCAACACGAACAAGTTTTCTATGTTTCGTTCAATCTCTTAACAATCCTCAAAGATGGATTTAATAGCCTCGTAAAAACTGATCATAAAAGACACAATGGATGCAAAAGTTGAATCCAGTTAGCCTCCAAAGCCAGTTGCAAAAGAAAATCTAAATCTGAAAATTTTTTTGTGTCCTATAGAAAACTAAAACATAAAATGTCAATATATATCAGTATAGACTTTCTCTGAATTTTTGAGCAACAGATTTTTTTATTTGAAAGAGTTTTTAAGATATCATAAATGGGTATAAGACGTCGAATTTTAAGTGCTTTTCATGGGCAGCCACTAGGGGCTATCCATCAATGGCAAACCCACTCAATCTCGGACCTATTTAGCTTTAAGGCCATTTTTGTTGTCACATTGAATGACCGTTCAATGCCATTATTCATATCTGTCGATCTACGGTCAATTTATTCTGGCCACTCTTGACCAACGTATCAATTTTTGTCATGCTAGGATCTGTTGTAAAATACACAGTAGAGTAGTAAAGTTGCCCCTGAAACATGGCAATCACTGCTAACATCTGTGCTATGCTATACGACGGAATTTATTTTTTCTTTTAAAATTTTCCTTGGCTTTTCAAATACGTAATTTCACAAAAACTTTGAAATGCAGATATAAGTTACTAAATATATTCCCCATTCCATTCGCCCCCGAGGATTTCTTGAAGATTCCTACGAGGATTTTTTTCAGCCAATAAGCCATCTTCAATATACACTTTTAAAGTGAAACTCTAGCTGACATTTGGATTACGAAGAGACAAAAAGGAAAAGTGCAGACATAAATCCCATAAATATAACGTAGAAAAAAAAGTAGGCCTACATAAAATAAATTATAAAATAATAAAAAGAAATAGCAGAGAGAGAATAAAGTAAATTGGAGCAGAAATTTATCATAGAAATAGATGACTGCACTTTTTCGTACAACTTCTGATGAACTTTGACATTTGTCAAAATATATCTATCTATATGAAAGCATTAAAACGCAATATTAACTCCTATGAAATAAGGAAGGATGATCCTAAAAGTCTATAGTAATCAAGATTGATTGATCAGCAGAAATCAAAAGTGAAACAGGCATTATTGCTAATATAGAAACGTATGACTTACATTCGTAAGGGAAAAATCAATGCAGTTTCAATGCAATTTTCGGATAAAGTCAAAGCAGTTTGGATAACATTATAAGAATAGATTTAACGCAAAAATCTGTATTCATCAATAATTCATCAATCGCTTGAAAACACGGATATAAACTAATGCACAATTTTTCTTAATACTTAAAACCAAACAGATTAGCTCTGCTGTTTAAAAAAAAACCATTAGCAATCCTATCAGTTGTTTTTATAAAGTTTTTAAGCTCTTACCCCTAGATTAACTTGCATAAATAACAATTACAAAAAATCCTGCATGTTTAATTAGACAGTGAATTGTCCATTAAAAAACACAAAGCTGCTCTTCCAGTATATATACTTGCTAATAAAATCCTTGCTAATTATTATCAAAGCTAATTGGTAGAAAACTTTAAAAGCAAATGTCGACTTTTAATCCAGAATAATTATGTTTTATTGCCAAAATGCTTTTTAAAGCAAATAGAAATCCCCATGCCAATCTAAGCCAGCAGAAATAAAAATAAATTAAAAGCCCAGCATTAGCAGAGTTTATTTTTTTGATAAAGGTCATAGTTGACTAGGTCTATATTTAACAAAATGAAGTCAATTATGCTGTTCAACCTAACCATATCCTTCTAGATTATACTTGGCTTAACCTTACGAGCAATGTCTATGGATGGACATGAGGCCATCACACACAGAAAGCGCCATCTATAGGACACGATGGCCAACTCGTTACTAAAGTTGGGTTCAAAAATGAGCCATTGCGAAACGTGTTAAACTACCACTTAATGATTATAAGAAAAGGCCAGTTTTGCAAACGTGAAAGGGTTAAGAAATTCGAACAAAAAGGTATATATTAAAAGCATACAAAAAAAACTCGGGCGGACTTTATGGGCGCCCCCAAACCAGAAAATTACAAAATGGCGGCCTAGGAACAGTTTTAATCTAGCTAAGGGAGCTCTATACCATCAACATTATTATAATTATTGATTATATATAACATAATTATTATTTTTTTAGAAAATTGTATAGCAATTAGCTCTTCACCAAAAACTTACCTATGCAAGTGGCAAGTATTCAAAGTCTATTGCACCTTTAAACAATTTTGCACAGCAATCTAATCAAAGGTTAGTATAGCCCTATCTGCTCAATAGTGAATTTTGACTTTTATATCACAGTAGGCCTATACACTTTATGTATATAAGTGGCCCTCAGAGAATTGAAAATGTCTTGTTTTTCTTCAGCATTGCTTTCCATCGTGCAATGCAGGGCTATTAAGATGGCCGCCAACGATAAAATCCCCAATCTTATTGTTCCAGCTTGGCCAATTTAAATACGCTGTATATTGAAGTTTTCTTAAATATATACTGGCATACCTGAAGGGTACGAAAACAAAGAGAGAAATAAGCTCAGAAGAAACCACAAAAAATTTGGATGGAAATGTTGTAATGTATTTATAGTCTACACCAGCATATTAATGAACAGATCTTTTTCCAAAGTGGTTTTTCCAAAACAGTTTTTCCTAAGGTTATTCTGTAATCTAAGCACGGCGCAGCCATCACTTCTTCCTTTCAACAAAATTGCACCTTTTATCTTTTCAAGTAATTTAAACAATTGAGTTGGGCTTCTAAAAACATAAATGCATTTATAATGCTAAAAAGTATGTTGATAACATGACTGCAATAGATTGGTCATCTTTGAATACATGTACCATGCAACTATTTTAAGTTTGTAATGGTGCCTCTTTTCACATTTTTAAAGTTTGTTACAGATAAGTTATAGTTTTTTGTTTTAAATTTTGAAAATTTCTAAAAAATCCTATAAAATGCTGGCAAAGAGTAAGTTGTTTGTTATAGTAAAAGTCTTAATTCCCTGACCAGTTATTTTTAATTTTATTACCAGGTATATAGGGCAAGAAAAATAGAAGTTCGTTCTAAAACGTCCCAATTTAAAGAACATGGTTAATTGTAAAAAGAACATGAAAAATTTGAAAAGGCATAGAAATTGCAATTGGATTTGAGCCCACGAATCATTCAATAAAATGTCCAGAATACATGGATTTGGTTGAAAATGCAAAGCCCAAGTAGGCGCCATTTTACTGACAGTTCTCTACTGCATGGATGAAAAGCATCAGCTCTAATGTAACACGTACACATGCATGTTCTAGAGGGCGCCACCAACTTTCAGTGTCTGCTGAAATCTAAGGAAAAATAGCGTCTAACATGTATTTGGCAAACGTCGTAATTTTTTCAATATGAATACTCTGTTGCAATTATTATTGTTACAGTCATTCATATCTATAATGACTTATTATAGTATTATTATTATACTTATTTATAGGAAGTGCATGTGTACAAATTAAATATTACTAGCAACAAGGTGGGACTTTCCCTTTAATTATAAATTAAAATGTCTGCTGTTCATAAAAAATACAATACTCTGGTCTTGAATGACTTATTGTGAACCAAGGGTTAAGACTGAACAAGCATTATTAACATGAATTTCAATCTATAACAGTGGGATTATGGATATTACAAATGGAGTTCAGCCTTATAAATTAGAAATAAAGTGTATTGACACATTCAATATCTGGCTTTCCCTGACCACTTGCCATTTCTCTGCAGGACTTTTCAAGCTTACTATTACCCGCTGCAAATGTTCCCAAACATGAAGGTTTCATAATATTTACTTACTATTTTATTTGTAAATAAACAGGCCTCTATTGTTAAAGAGGAGCCAAAACTTAAGCAATGACTTTTCCCTAAAAAAACCAGTTAAATCTTATCAGGATTTATCTAAATAGTTCAGAAAATAATGCTACGATTTCTTCTTAACAGCTGTAACCTTGCTACAAATTCCCAAAGCAGGAAAAGATTGCTTCCATAAGAAAAAATTCATTGCAGTCCATGAGATGAGATTTGAAAAACAACAATTGAATATTCCAAAACAATTTTTTACAATAAAACAAAGTTTACGTATATTATACTTCCCAGGGGTGTGAATCTACATCTCTGTGCTTCCAAATCAATATCTTTATTGTTATTATATTTACGTTTCAGTGGCCATTTTTCCACGTTGGTTGAGTGATCAGGTTGGTTTATCCATGTAGATTTTTAAAACTGATTAAGTATTTATAGCTACTGTATTTTTGTGGAAATTGTATTATGGATTTGGGACCTATTGAAATACTAGTATAGTGCATTATCATATCATATGTATGCCAATGGATTTGTAACGAATAACGGAAGGAAACGTATGCTAGTTTCTACAGAAGTGATTCCAAACCGTGTCTTATCTCTTATTGATTTCAGTTCTTGATATTGTTCAAAAAAAGCATACAATGTATTTCTATAGAAAACAAGACCGCCATTGGAGCTTTTCAAATAGTTTCTTATTTTAGTTATCGACCTGCAATTTCAAGTCAGTTTTTTTAGGCAAAAAGTATCAGAAGTAAACAGAAATGAATGGCTTTCAGGGGATGACAGGGTTATAGGGTTCAATAGCATTGCTAACAGGGTGCACAAAAATAATGAATATTTTGAAAGAAAAATTAAACATTGGCGTTTTTTAATTAAATCGTGATGTAACAAATGATTGTATGTCATCAGCATTACTAGTAACGATAGTAGTTATGAAGCAAAGCAATTGCAGTTTTATTATTATTTCCATTAACTGCAAGTATAATAAGTATAAGGCTAACTTTTGGTCATTGGCATCAATAATCATCTGAAGTGTAAAGCCAGACAGGATTTATTTCCAAGTTCCATGAAAGTCATTTTTGGCCATTATGTGCAAAGAATTATGTTTGATCAAGCATAAGAATGTCATGCTTTACTGGATTTTCTTTTCGAACGTATTTACCAATCAGTGTGTTTAACAAAAAACTTAAAAGTGATAAATTACCCTAAAAAGTTTTACTATATAATGGACAATATGGTGAAAAACAGCATCTCTCAAAATGTCCCAACCATGTTTTTGTCTATATAGTTATTTAAAATCAGAAAGCAAATACATCAAAAGGGCATCTGCTGTACGTGTGGATGTAAAATACGTCATGAGGCAGTGCTTTCAATCATGCGAATGGAACAAACCGCATTACACACGTGCAATGAACAAGTATACTGCCTGAAGACGTCATCCTTATGCTGCTCAAAAATGTTAAAAAACTATTTTATTAAATAAGTACGCCTAACATGTGAAACTTTGGGAAATCGCACTATATGTTATCCATTATTAAAAAGGGTTTTTTTAGGATGATCTTCTCGATATTTATAAATGTATTATTTCAAACATTGAAAATTAATTGCTCCCCATTATTTCATAAAGTGCGAGGCTTATATTAAGGTTTCTGCAGTAAAACCGTTAATTTTTTCCTTCTCTGATTTGTTTAAATCATATGATCTAACGCACGATAAGTGCATGCCGATGATATTGATTATAGTTTAATATAGAAAAAAAACATGAGAATATATGCTATATTATAATATTTTTCCTGACTAATTTGTGTCTACTTATAAAATTCCTTATATATATTATATAAAAAACTTGTTTTTCAAATAGGGAAAATTGTCTTTTAGTGTAGACAGACCATACATACAGCATTCAATTCCCTCATATTTGTTGTGGTTGAAAAACCAATGTATTCTCAATGGTTCAACTCAAACAGGCTATAAAAATACCCGAAATTTGCAATTCAATTTAAAATTGTGATTCAATTTTGCAGTATGTTCTTATACGTCTATATACATCAGGTCCTATGGAGATATTTTCTTCAAAAACCTTAAGATTCATGCATGCAATGTTCCAAGACAGTTCATCCACTGCATGCACACTATTTTATTGATGATATTATACAGTGAAGCATATATTTCAACTAAAACCTTGTTTATTTTGCATTTTTTATATTTTCGGTAGAAAAAAAAAATAGGAAGTGGAATAAAAAATCATTTCTGAATACGTACATAAATAATAACCATGCAGAAGAGACGAAACAGACTTGAATTTTCCTCACCGTATAAAATATGCACCGAGAAAAAAAGGGGGGAAAAGAAACGTGTGTCACAATTTCAATTGTATTTTATACAAAGTATAGTGCCAAAATCTTATCAAATGGAAAAGCCAGCTTGCCATAAACATTCACGTAACTTTCAATACAGCCCTGAAAATATTTTCCAAAGGTTTATACATTATGCAAATCTACTGCATGCACGGGGTAAAAACATTTATCATAAACTAATACTCCTTGTCAAGAGTGTATGTAGGAAATGATGCTGCTTTAAACAAAAAAAAAATACTCGCTAGATCAAAACAAAGTTTAAAATATTGAAGTTTGGAAACCATCTAGAACTATACTACGCTCCATAAATCTCAAAAAGTAACCCTTCTGAATATTCTATCAGAATTTATTACAGTCACTCATTTCAATGAGCATTTTTCAAACAAAACATACGCTTGCCTGTACCTATAAATTGTATGCAAAATATATATTTAGATTAATCATTACATATGCTTTTATTTTTCGCACTAATTCCCTTTTGCATTGCAAGCTACAGAGTAATGCATTATGCAATATAGTCCATTTAGAAAGCCTACAGGACATAAAATATTAACATATGATTTAAAAAAAAATAATTATTTGAGAGTTGTATAAATCAGTGGCAGATTTACAGGGAGGGGGGGGGAGAATCAGGGGGGTCCGCACCCCCCTTGGCCGACCAAAAGTGCACATTTTTGAATACCTCCCTATCCCCATCCTACAATTTTGGTGATTTTTAACCCATTTTTGAGCCATATTTTGACAATTTTTCCAATTTCGGACAAAAACAATCAACCTAACACCGGCGGTCCTAATTTTGAAACAACTATTTTAGGTCGCCACCCCTCCCCCACCCTCCCGAAAATAAATGATAAGCTGGACCCTCCCCCCCCACCCCATAAAAAATCCTGGATCCGCTACTGCAAATATTTCAAGTTCAATGGACCGTTTATTAGTGCATATATCATTTTGCCAATGAACTGTTATTGAGTCATGATTCGTGCTAAAACTATAATAATTTCCCTGACTTTTTAAAATCATTTCTGCAGGAAAATATAATACAGCTTACAATTAAGTTGTATTATACTGTATTAAATTTAGCATGCATAATGTATAATCGGATTTAGTATATTTCACTGATTTTTCCATGAAATTCTTGGCAACTTTGGGACTTTTCCTCACGAAATCACTCTTCCCCTGACGTTTCAGATCAGTATGAACAATTCTTTAGCAATATATAGACAGAGAAATTCACTTTGTCTATTGCTTACACCTGTATATATATATATACACATGATTATGATGATTAACATATAAAAAATGATTTCCCTGAATATCACGTATTTCAACATAAGGATTCTTGAAGCACCCTATATACACGGACATAAAAATGCAATACATTTATATAAAAAATATAACATGTAGACAGACATGCATGTGTGTCTCATTCGTTATCTTCTGCATAATGATTTCATGATAGGAATCTAGCGCAAATTTAACATTGAAGCAATTGTATCATAAAATCGATTAAATCATAATACCTAAGTACTAAGAAATTGATTTCATATGCAAAGTTTATCTGGCAATTTTCATTACTAAAGTCGTCGTTACCTATATACCAAGAAAGGGTTGCACGATATTAATTACAGAGATAGTTACATTGAATAAAGAATAAAAAGTTGGCAGACAAAATCAATACTAATTTCTGCATATAGGATGAAGGAAGAAGGAGAAAACTTTACACGGAAGTAAACACCAAGATTGAACTATTAATATTTGGCGCAGTACTGATTCCTCAACAGTCAAAGATACTGCAGAGTCATTCTTTATCAAAATATCTGACCGGAAACGGAAGTTATGCTTAATTGTAAAACGATTTCTGGGACAATTTGCCCTTTTTTCTTTTGCCACCAAAAACCCTTTGGTTAGGTTATCTCAGAAGCTATACTGCAGCCACATACTTGTTATTTGACATATACTCAATTCTCATATGGGTGGAAGTGAAATTTAAGTTTATTTTGAAATTCATTTATTCTTCTTATTTTGCATCACTGAACCGTTTTGTATACACTCGCAATGCAAGAAAACCAAATGCCTACATCGAAGTGGAGCAAAAATGAAACTTTCATGACTTACTCACAGATGGCGCTGGTAGAATACAATAAAAATAGTTCTACATTTGCTCACCATTCACCGCTTTAGGCAATATGGCGCTACTGTACATTTCAGCAAGTTGAGGATTATTGATAATTCTACTTTACATTTCAATTTCACATTCTCATATCTACTTTTTTTGCTCGTACGAAAAAAATGACAAGAACTGTGCATGGAAACCGCCAAGTAAATGAATTTGCTGAAATTATGCAGAAAATTTCAAATTAGCCTTCAAGAAAAATTGTGGGGGAACTGCAATTTTACTACTAGGGAAATTGTACAAAAACTGAAGTTTATAGATGCAGATTAACTACAGTTTTTCCGAGATATTATGGAACAAATGTCTCTATAATTACTGTAGTTTAAATGTAGAAAATGTACAGTTTTTCTGCAATTTTAACTGCAGAAAAACTGCACATTTACTGCATGTAATATGCAGAATTTTTAAAGACATGTGTTCCATAATATCTCGAAAAATGTGTAGTTGAACTGCAGTTTATTTGCAAATGAGAACTGCTGAAAAACGTCAGATATAACTGTAGAAAAACGTCAGGTATAACTGCATAAAAAATGCAGAAAACGTCAGATATAACTGCATAAAAACTGCACATTTACTGCATGTAATATGCAGAATTTTTAAAGACATGTGTTCCATAATATCTTGGAAAAATTGGAGTTAAACTGCAGTTTATTTGCAGATGAAAAATGCAAAAAAAACTACAAAACTGCAGTTTTTAAACTACACTTTTTTTGCAGACTATTTTTGCTGGGTACTCACTAGCGCACGGCGCCATTTATGGCAAATAACTTTCAACTAGTATTTATACTAATTCGATATAAGAGGTTCTTTCGGAAGGGGTTTATTGTCGGTTTTGCACTAATAAAGATGCAATATTTAGAAGAAATGTTTGTACCAAAAGACAACTCAAAGCACATGATTATTTATTTTTAATTTTCTCGAATATTCTCGTGCTCTAATCCCCATTTTGGAACAAAAATCTTTTCAAGGCAATGCACCGTTAATTTAATGGGAACGCATCTAAGGCACCATTTGTGCCCAATTGCAGTTAGCATAGTATAATCACGAATGTGACAATGATAGCATCTCTTTTTGCATCAGAAAACTTTCCGCAGAATTTACTTTTTGAATTCTAGACGACAAATTTCTCCATTTATTCTGCGATTTCTGCAAAAGCACATTGTGTTTCTGTGGCACCTTTTAAGTATCTTGCATTTCTGGAAGAGAAAATTGGAAATTTGTCTGCAAAAATTCTGCACTGTAATTCAGAAATGCATTTTCTACCGAAATTCACCTTTGGTCAATTCTGTAGTCCTTTTTTTGCAATATTCAAAAATTTATTTCTATTATTTGTGCTTTTCAGATATTTGACAATTCCTCAAGTGTCACATCCCTGATTCTGCGACGTCTGCATTAATAACAGCTTTTGCATATGTGCTCAAATACTATTCAATTTCGACAAAATTCTACAAAATAAAATTTGAAGCAATTTTTCCTCAAATGTCCTCTTATGTAGTCTATCGTGTACCATATTCAAGCAAGTACCAAATGGATTAACAACTTAGCATCTCTACATCTATTTAAATATTTTTAAAGAAAAACTTAACACCCACTTAACACTGGGTTTAGTGTTTGGGAAGCGGTAAGCATTAACACTTATTAACCAATTATACTATGGCTAGGCGGAATCCATTTTCATGATCCATAGTTCATTATTTTGTTGGTAAGGTAACAATGTGCCCAGGATTATGGTTACTGGTAATCAAGCATTATTTGAGCAACTCAAAGTTGCTGTAAAATTTAGGAATCGAGTCAAATAAAATTTTGTATTGTGTAAATAAAAATTACATTCAAAATAAAGGCCAATACCAGTTACAAAAGGCGAAAGTTTAAAAAATTTTCATCAGACTTTCTTTCATTCAGAAATTAGGTCTTTGTAAAGTACATGGAAGCCGCCATCTTTAACCTATTACTGCTTCTATGAACTGGTGCCATCTAGTAGTGACTTTTGTAAACAATATTTTATCTGATATAGTTTTATGCATTGAATTACTCACAGTTAGCTATTAGCATTATTTATTACACATTGATAGTAATCACCTTAATCAGTAGATGGCACCTGGGGCATCCCGAGCACCACTTTTTGTAGAGGTTAATCCCCCCCTTTGGTTAGAAAAGCTGGAAGTCTGGAAGGTTCGAGTGGAGGGCTCCCTCTCAAAACTTTCAGATCCATTGAGGTCAGCTGATGTTGTCCACTGATCTCATTGATCTTGACTCTTCCAGATTGTTCTTTAAAGTTTACGTGGAAAAGCTTTTTCCCAAAATATATTATTCTTGTTGTGAATTGTCAATTGAGTAGTTCTGATTGTTTTTTTTAGAACAGAGAAGTTCTCTTAGAGACTTCTCTTTATTGTACGTTATATTTACCATAATGCACACTTCTGAATAAAAAATGATATGTTTATATTTGTTGAGGTTTTTAAGCCCAATTAACCTAAGAAGAGTGTAAAGATTGCTTACCTCTAACGTTTGTTGTTCTCCCCAGTGTTTTGCGAGTGTTTGAGTGTTTTTGTGTGCATGCTTGCAGCGCCATCTAGTGACGTTTTTGGCGCGAATTAATTCAAATTGAGCGCATGCATTGTAACAATGTATCAGCTGTTCTTTTTGTCACTCGCATGAATGATTTTCTAGCCGTTTGACACGTTTGTTTTTCGCGTTGTTATTTTCGCATTTGTGTTTGTTTCTTCAATGAATAAATACATTCATTACTCCAAATGAACTTGATGTTTTCACGCCAACAATATTGAAGAGAAGTTGGGCTCTGCCTTTATTTTTCTAGATTACACGAAACAGTTTTTTATGATTAGTGTCCAATCGAGTGAGGGGTCACTGGAAAGAGTGGTCAAAACTTTCGATCATCTGCCCAAGTAGTGGGAGAGCATCGCAATGGCACCCAATGTGAGGCCTCAAAATTGAGAGCCACTAGCAGCATCTCTTTCACTGAGGACTTACCCAAAGAAAAGGAAAGAATCCATGCGAAAATTTTGGATTCTTTCCCAGTCGTTCTGAGTAGAGCAAATGCTCGAAAAGGCAGAAGGCAAATGCATTTTCAAGGGCTTGTCTATGTAAACTAGATCAGCCATCTTGGACATGTTTCCGAAAACGCGTCTAAAATCAGAGTTAAGGGCTTGGAAACCTACAGAACTCTGAGGCGGAGCTATCTCGATACTTTAGGGATAATTCAAAACAGAAAATTCTTACCTTTGAGTGAGATTTTCATCAGTTTAAAGATCTTTTTCTCGATGATCGCAGCAGTCACTTAGACATATACAATACGGCTGTACAGGGGGCGCTGATGTCGGGCGACCCCCATAACAGCCGTTTTAAAAACTAATTGAATCGGGCATACCCAGGATTCTAGGTATGCTTTTAAAGAATTTTTCATGATTTACTGGAAAGCGTAATCGACATAAAACCAATTGATTCGTAATCTTTTATGATTAGGCTAGCTGTTCATACCATTTTTATTGCAATAGCATCAGCCATAGCCACCACTACCACCCAGGCCGACCCTTTTTTCAGTATTCCTATGTAATGGGAAAAATGAATATGGCCGCCGTTTGCTGTACTTGGCCAATAGATGGCGCCAACAAGTTGCGATGTATTTTGCATGGCAACTGCTATACATTATAGGAATTTATTCGTATTATATGCAAGAAAATTATTTATTATTAAGAAGTATCTGCTAGTTACTAATTTATAAACGTGTTTTATTTTAGCTGGAATATATTTTTTGATTTGTGATAAAACATTTCTTGGATATAGCACCACTATAACTATTGCCTTCATTTGCGAGTAGCCTAATATAGAAAATTATAAAAATGAATTGCAAAATAATTTCAAGGCAATAGCGGTGTTATATTCAGGAAATGTTTTATAACAAATCAATAAATATTCATAGACCATAATAACACAATAATGACTACACATATACTAAAAGAATTAGAGCAGTTAAATTACAAGTTAAATTACAAAATTGCGGTATTCTAAAATAATGTAATTTTAAAGTACGTTAGAATAATAATTATAAAAATTTATTCTTATAATTTTCTAACTTTACAAAATTGCGGTATTCTAAAATAATGTAATTTTAAAGTACGTTAGAATAATAATTATAAAAATTTATTCTTATAATTTTCTAACTTTAAAATCTCATTATTTTAGAACACAGCAATTTTGTAATTTAATTGTTCTAATTCATTTAGTATAGTTGCAGTCATAATTGTGCTACTATAGACTTTAAATATTCATACCGAATGCCCAATTTAAATAAAATACATAATATCAAAATTATGATTAAGTTTACCATAAATAAAAATCTTTTTCTGGAAAGCCATACAAGATTATTTTGCTAACCTTTGGGTTACCCAGGAAAAAATTTCCTGCACAATTACTGCAATAAAAAGTATAGAACTGCAGTATTACTATAATAAAAGACTGCAGTTTTTCCACAGTAAAAACGGAATTTTATAGCGGTAAAATTGCAGTTATAGTTAGCAGTATTATGGAACAAATGAGTGAAGTAACTGCATTAATATTGCAAATTGTAACCTGTTCAAAATTACTGATATTTAACTGCAATTTTACTGCAGAATTACTGCTATTAAACTGCACTTTTTAAACAGTTTTACTGCACTCTAACGATGACATTAGTGCTACTAATGTCATCGTTAAAGTGCAGTTATTGCCAAATTTATTGCAGTTACTTCAGTTATTTGTTCCATAATACTGCTAACTAACTGCAATTTTACTGCTAAAATACTGCAGTACTGCAGTTTGAAGAACTGCAGTATAACTGCTGAAGATTTTTACCTGGGATATTTGTTCATTCCTCCCTACCCCTTTCCACAAATTTTAAGCTGATGCTCATGTTTGGAATTGCCAAGTTTCACCAAATTCTGGGTTCCTCTTTCTTATATAACAAAAGTTTGTTAAATTTTGAGTTTATCTTGGCATTTTTATTTAATTTACTCTAATTAAATGAAAATGTAAAAAAACCGAGTCCTAACATTGTCTTAATTTTCTTTTCCAATTTCATTTATTGGGTACATTAAGTAAAAATGCAAAGGTAAACTCAAAAAAACCTTAACTTACATAAATTAATTTACCCAATAATTTTTAAAGTTACAAGTGAACGGTAGCAAATATTTAACAAGGTATCATTCCTAAAAGTTACAAGTGGTGAATTGAATAGTACCACTCGATAGTTTACATTTTAAAAATTTATCGAGACTTGGATTTTTATATAAATAAAAGTGGCTAATAAGACAATTTTCTCGCTTTTTTTTACACTTTTTATTCCATACATAATTTATGCCCTACTTCACATTTAATTTATTTTGCTGTCCTGCAAAATTAAATTTAAGTCAAACTAGCAAATTTGCATTTTTAAGCCTTTTAATTCTCAAATTACTTAATTAATTTACTACTTTCATTATTCAACAAAAATTAGCACAATCCCCATAATATATATATATATATATATATATATATATATATATTGTATTATCTGTTCACCCCAAATTACAGAATTTATTATTGTTTGTTTCCAAGTTAATACCATTTTTTCCATCAAAAATGCTATTATTTCTATGGAACTTTTGGCTTATTCGCCACTTGTGAATTAAACCATCGATTGAAAATAGAAATGTAGTTTTATTGATAGCAAAACACAAGCTAGCACAGCTACAA
>JAQIXP010000521.1:0-25031 GCA_034700285.1 Proteroiulus fuscus
AACTATAATATTTAACCAAACATCCCCATAGGAATTTCGTTCAGATTGCCGGCCTTTTAAATATAGGAGGCCTTGGTGGAAATTAAAAATGGCTGATCAACAGAGCAATACCGAATTGAATAATTCAGGAAAATGCACCTTGTTTATTGGAAATTTGCCATATGATACTACAAATGAAGCGTTAGAAAGTACCTTTAGTAATATTGGACCTCTCAAGCGAAGTTTTGTAGTCTCCGGCAAAGGTAAGAAGAATGAAAAACATGTTGTCATTATGATGGAGCTGGAACTCATTCTGATGTCATTTTTCTAGGTATTGGATTTGTGACGTACGCTCTCAGGCGAGTTTTTACCTTGGGCTAATTGATTTTACATTCATTAGAAGTGTTGCTTAAATGAAATGCCTGTCAAACTGAGATATAATATATTTAATGGTTCGTTTTATTAGAGATGATGCAGAAACTGCCATTCAAGAAATTAAAAACTTGGGAGGGAGAAAATTGAATATATCATTTGCCAACCAAAAAGCAGTGAAAAAAAATGTCACCCAAACGATAACTGATCAAACAGGTATATACATTAATCCATGTTACCATACTACGAATATGAATTTGCATTTATCTTTTTTGTCATAATTAAAGCTAGTCAAGTTAATTTAATCTCTTACTTTGCTTACCAAAAAAGAAGACAGTAGGCCTTTTCTAACAAATGAGAAATCTTTTGAAACTGATCATCGACAAAAATCAAAGAAGAAACCAGCATTAAACAAGAAAGGAAGGCTGCTAGTTAGAAATTTATCTTTCCAGGTTAGAATTTGGACATTATGCAAAAAGTTTAGTGTATTATAAATAATAATGTAAGTTTATTAAATGTAATATGTTTATTTTTTTTCATTTAGGCAACAGAAAAGGATGTGAATATTGCTTTTGGAAAATATGGAAACATAGTTGAAGTCAGTATACCTAAAAAGAAAGGTTGGTAGTTCTCACGTGAAATATGCAGTTTTAGGGTATTTTGTTTGATGCATATTATTTGTAATTTATACAGATGGTAAGAAGTTCGGATTTTGCTTTGTCCAAATGGACAATGTGAAAGATGCAGCAAATGCAATGAAGGCAATGAATGATCAAACAATTTTAGGTATGTATAGTCTCAAAGTCCCAGATTTATTGAAAGGTTCCATATCAGTACTCTTTATTGATAAAATTGTGTAATTAATTTAAGGGCGCAAAATTGCTGTTGACTGGTCAATTCCAAAAAATGAGTATAACAAGATGAGAAATATACAAATGGATTCAAATGGTAAGTATGGAAACCTTAATGTTCTATATCAGGTTGGTTCGTTTTGCTTGACGTTGCACTCGTTTGGAACCAAATAGCACCTGTTCAAATGAGGAACATGAAAAAGCAGACCAGCAAATTTAACAAACCAACCTGTTTATGTAGTAATGGAATTTCATTTTTTAAGTTTGTTGGTGTTTCAGAAGGTGTGGATGAGGCCATAAATGATGATACTAAAAATGGAAATATCTCTGTTGAGAAACATGTGAAAAAGCAAAAAATTATAACAGTTAAAAGTATATACATGTATAATCTATTTATTATGGAAGTATTGTAAGGGATTGGCTGCACTTCAGAAATTTATGTTGCTTATTAAATTATGTAGGCCAAGAGAAAAAGCAACTTAAACCTAAACAAATTAATGCTGATGAAGATGATGTTAGCGACCTGGTGGAAGAGTCCAGTGATGAAAATGAAAGCACGTTAGAGAATGACAATGACAACAGCGAAGGAAGTGATAATAAGAGTGAAAAGATGGACCAAGATGAGAGTGAGGGTGAGCAAACTGAAGGAGATGAGAGTGATGAGCTATTAGATGAAGATGAAGGAACTGATGATGAGGCTATGGATAGTGATAATGAAGGTTTGCCTGCAATTTATTTGCTGTTAAAATGTTCAAATTCCTGGGCGAAAACATTTCAACTTCTACATGTATTTTAAACTTTTTCAGATAATAACAAAGAAAAAATATTTAAAAGTGATGCAAACGAAGGGAAAACGTTATTTATCCGGTAGATATAATTTATTTTTACATAAACTTTACTCAAAAGTTCAATGGTTGTTTCTAAAACATTTTAGCGAATTATTATTGAAATAGAAGTAAGCTCAACATTTCATTTTAACATTCTTGTCTAAATAAACATGGAATCCAATATCAAAAAGTAATACATTAAACTTATTTAACTTTTGCAATTGTGCATTTGACTGTTCATTTTGACTTTTATCATAATTGGAACGATTTTAATGCCTTCTGGGAAGCAATAAAAAAACTTTTAGATAGATGTTAAAAAACCAAATAGAAACACGAGCATAAAGTCTTTTCTAAATATACATATTTTAATTAAAAGGAATATAAGCTATGATACATCACAGGAAAAGTTGAGGACTGCATTCTCTCAATTTGGCAATACACTCTATGCTGCAATATGTATCGATCCTGTTACCGAGCATCCTAAAGGCAGTGGGTTTGTAAAATTCAGAACTAAGGAAGATGCAGAGAAATGCTTAAAGCAAGCTGAATGCCAAACAAAAGTAAATAAAATTAGTATATATTGCATAATCTTTTGAGTACAAAAGTCAAAAATAATGGAGTACATTAATTTCAATTTCAGGATGGCGGAATAAGCTTAGATGGGCAAAAGCTACATGTAGCCATAGCAGTGAGTAAAGAGGAGCTACAGAAACAGATGGAGGAAAAAAAGAAAAAGAAAAAAGACAACAGAAATCTTTACTTGGCTCGTGAAGGATGCACGTTTTGATTTACCACTCTTCTCATGTTGACCAGCCATTTAGTGCCAGCATATTTATTCTGTTATTCTTGCTTTTTAGTAATAAGACCAGGTACTCTAGCAGCTGAAGGAGTTTCAAAGCAAGACATGGAAAAAAGAATGCAGGTTGATGTTTTATAATTGTGTGTGCATGTACTTGCGTAGATTTATTTTCTTAAAACATTCATATGTTAATTAGCGCACTTATTTTACAGCTGGAAGCTTGGAAAGGAAAAATGTTGAAAAATTTACATATGTTTGTGTCGAAAACAAGATTGTCCGTTAAAAATATTCCCCCGACAGTGGATGAGAAAAAATTGAGGAATATATTTATGAAAGCAGGTGGTCTAGAGGCAAGACTAACTGAGGTAAGAATTACCTTTTATAAGAGCCCATATTGTAAGTTTAAGTTAAGTCTGCATCTTTATAGATGTGCTGTGAATTTTTATACTGCATTAGGTCAAAATTATGAGGGATCTAAAGAAAATCGATGCTAACGGCATTGGAGTGTCTAAGGGTTTTGGATTCGTCAATTTCATCGAGCATGATCATGCACTGAAAGCCTTGCGAAACATTAATAATAACCCAAATATATTCACAAACACTATGGTATGTATAGACGTGTTTACTTTTCAGTTGTGAATTGCTAATCTGTAACATTATTTTCTACAACATTTAAAGAGACCGATCGTCGAATTCACAATAGAAAACCAAGCCGTACTTAAAGCAAAGCAAAGACGGCAGGAAAATAGCAGGCGCAAAAGCAAGGCATGGCTGATCAATAGAATAGCTTCTTAATTATATTTTTCTACAGATATCATATGGTGCTTTATATATTTTAGCAAGTGCTGGAGAAACAGTTAGAGAATCCCATCAGGCAAAGCAACAAGCGTTTTAAAAGTGGAAATAATATTGAGGAAAATAGTGTGAATGCAGGAACATTTGTGGGAACAAGAGCAGATGCTCTCAACCTTGAAAAAGCAAAAACTCTTCCTTCACACTTGGGACCTAAGATTCGTCACAGAAAAAGATCAGCCAATATCATGAAAAAAAATGTAAAGACACAAATTACGAAAGTGAAAGAAAAGAGGAAATCCCAGGTGTGTACACGTATTTGGATTGTTTTATCATATTTTCAATCAGCATTAAGGTATAATATCATTTATTTGTTTCAGCGCCCACCTAAAAAGATGCCGAAAGTCATAAAAAGTGAAGCTAACCTGGATAGATTGGTTCAGAACTATAAGAGAAAAATTACATCAGGAAAAAAGGTTGAAACTAAAAAAAGTAAATGGTTTGAAAGCAAATGAATTCTGAGTAGGCCTATTTGGCAAAACAGAAAATATATTTGTAAGCTGTTGAAGTGATTCAGAATGTACTTCATTTTCACAAATACATTGATATGTATTGTATTTTATCATTAAATCTGTGTGGTATACCTCAAAAGTGGTTGTTTTCCATAATAGTAAATGTACTATCTACCCTAGTGTGCAAGTTTCTAATACCTGTATTGACCTTGATACATCACATAGCATATACTCATAGTTGGTGAATCCAAGTCTATAACTGCTAAGCTGTGAACAATGATGGTTGAAATTAATGTCATTCACAAGCTCTGTTACCACTGTACGTAAAGTAATGGCTTTATGTATTTTATTTTTACATGAATACATTACAAGAAATGGATGGACTGATTATGCTAGATAAGCCTGCATTCAAGTTTTTGAAAAGATAAATTAATAAAAATTATCATCAACTAATTAAAAATACCATAATGCAAGGCTTGAAAATACTGAGACTGTAGTCAAATAAGAAAAATAGTAAATATCCAAGAATACAGAAAAATATCAGTGTGTCCCAATATACTATAAAACAACTGAATAAAAAATGAAACTACAGATTAAGTATAAATATGCTACAATGGGTGGTCTGCATAATGGAGAGAAATCAGGGTAACTATTTAAAGGTAAGTCGGATTTTTTTTTATATCAATCTCTATGAGACCATAGGTGCATTTAGTGTCATTACTCTGCACTTTTCAACAAATCATTCAGGCGGGAAACAACCAAAACATTACATTAGACCTGCTGTTAGGGGGGGGAGGGGGCCCGGTGGAATTTTACAATGTATTTGAGATCTCAAGGGGGGGGGGGAGGGCCCTAAATGCGCCTATGTATGAGACTGGCCATGACATTATCGGACGTTCCCCACGTCGTTCCATGGTTCCTAATACATGGACTTGTTCAGGCACTCAGGAAGGTGTTTGAAAGTGGGGGGCAGGAACAGTGGCCGACTAGGTCAAAAAATATTGGTTTCCAGGAAACAAAGGGGGCCCACGTACCATGGGCGCAGGCAGAAATCCATTTCTTAGCGGGAAACTGACCCAAAAAATTCTTCAAAATTTGGGCAGCATGCAAAAATTTGAAGTTTTTTATACATAATTGCAAAAAAATAACAATATATAGCGCCACAGGCGACCTTTTCTGCTTAATAACACTCAAAAATGGGCTAAAAAAACCACCAAAAGTGCCAATTTTGCCAGTAAGTTTATCTATTATGAGTAAGAAAATGTTGATGGGAGAGGGGGCTCTACCTTCCCTGTCTTAAGGCAGGGGGGGGGGGGGCAGTCGCCTTCTCTGTTTCTCCCCCCCCCGGTTCCTGAGTGCCTGGACTTGTTCAACCAGCCATTACTATTAGTGCAAACCACATGCAGTTTACCGGAGTATTAAATTAAGACTTACTAAAGTGAAAACGAACCTTATTCATAAGTATAGATATTGAAATATGTAAATTGCTTTTTTAATCAGTTAAAATCAACAAAAAACAATAACGCGCTTACCGGTTCTTGAAACATGAAGACCGACAAACAGGGAGGCGGGGGCAAATTGGCGCTATATTTGTGACGTCAACAATGTCTGAACAAATCAGAGGAAGTTTTACATTGGCCATTATTATCGATCACATGACCAAAAATTTATTCAGCCATTTTTTAGTGCACCTTGAATCTTGCGAAGCGGAGGTTGTGTCAAGATAATTTCTCCAATTTCACCAAATAATATTACAAAATGTCTGATCCAATCTACTCACCATTCTTCGGGGTTATGGGAGCTTCCGCTGCGATGGTTTTCAGTGGTAAGTGAAGAGATAATTTTTAATTACTTACAGAAATATGGTGACGAAAAAAAATGGTCGCGCATTTTTGTTACACATTTTGTATGGAATACGTAGGATGAATGGTATTCTGTCTGTTGGTCTTTTTCTATTGTTTCTATTCAAAGTTTTCTACTTTTACCTTTTCATTTCAATACCGGTGTACTGCATAAATGTGTTTAACGTGAATAGCGCCTGCAGAAAATAGCAGAATTTGGATGAAAAGCGTTGCTCATCGATTTGCAATGTACCCAGTAGGCCTACCCGGTTTATGCCTTTAATATTTTTTACATGTTAAATTGTATTCAGAAAACAAAAGAGCGAAACCGGCAAATGAATCACGCCCATAAATTATATTGAATTCCAGCAATTGAAAAGGGAAATTTTGGCTTTGGCTGTAAAAATCCGCTTTGGTCACGTGATAGTCGTGAGAAACTGGTTGTTACGCCCATTGGCGATATTGCAACATTTCAATAATCCCAAAATGAATTTCACAAATCAGAAAAGACAATAGCCGGTATTTGCATTTGCTATAACCGTGGTAAATAACCAAAAATATTTGATATTAAAGATTATTTATTTTCAAAGCATATTGTATTGCTCCCATTGAAAATAAAAACGCCCACTTTGACCTGCAACGACACAGATTTGCTATTTTCTTGAAACTTCATCTTAAAACTGTTAAATGTAGATGATTACCCCTGTAACCTTGTGTTTTCATATATTTAGACTAGATTACTGAATATCGCTGTTAATTAACATTTTAGTAAGTTATAAAATTGGGAAGGTCACAATTGTTAAAAATAATAAGTTTTCTAAGAACTTGGCCTATAAGGATAAGTCACTGTTTGAAGTGCAAAACAAGTTTTATCATTGTTAATTGCGCAAGAATTAATTAATTTGCGCAAAGTATTCAAAAGTTGTCATTTTCAATTGCTATCTTTCACAAGCAGCAATGTTGTCCTATAAAAAAGATTGCTGAATTTGTCTCTGAAAAGTTTTGCATGATTATTTTAGTCAATTCTATCAAGATCATAAATCCTATAGTCGGTTCCAATAATTTTTGACCCTGGCTGCATAGGAAGTACATGGAAACCAGGGTCCAAAGTTATTGGAACCGACTACAGGTATATGCTACTATTTTTTATTTAGTTTAGCATTTCATTTCATGAAATGCAGTAATAGTGACATTGCTTCCTCAAACCTTGAAGAATTGCTAGATTACTCAAGATTTTTAGTGTTGCAACACTGTGATGCAGCTTACATTGTTCCTCTACCCTGAATAGGGTACAAAAAAATTGTGCTTACCAGGTGGGAACGGGCTTGATGTGGATGCAAATAGTTTTTAATTTATGAAAGCATCCCTGTTCCCAAATTTCTTTTAACATTTATCCAGTGTCATTCAAATAAATAGGCCTAACTCTGATTTTATTTATCCAAAATTGAGAGCAAGTTTCCATTTGGGTACCTCCATGATGTATTCCCTGCCTTCAGATATTTCTATTTCTGTTCTTCAATTACATGGTTTCATTCCATAATTCATTCCTAATTTGCATACTGTGTAATCCATAATTTTTGAAATTCAATTGCTGCAAATGGTTATTAGAAACCAATGCGATCAAATTAATATTGAGATGCTAGCTGCTTTTGTAGTTCCCCCTATTACTTGTTTGCTTAATGCCCTGTTTCTCAGTTGATAAGCTGTGGGTTAATGCACTTTAAATTCAAATCTGAAAGAATGTAGGGCTTTGAGCTTTTATAGACCAATTCAAGATAAGACTTAAAAGAGTTCAACTTTTCCGTGAAATCCTTAGAAAGCTTGATTTAACTGTTTGTACATGAATTCCGTTGTGATAGAAAAAATGTATCTCACGTGTTAAATATTGCAAGAAATTAATTTCATTTTTTTTCCAAGAACTAATAAAAGTGGCATTATTACACGTATGGGCCTAGGCTTTGATTGATCCTTCATGTTATTCTGTTTTATTGCAGCACTGGGTGCAGCCTATGGAACGGCAAAATCTGGTACGGGTATTGCAGCCATGTCTGTAATGCGACCAGAATTAATTATGAAGTCCATCATCCCAGTCGTCATGGCTGGTATCATTGCCATTTACGGGTTGGTGGTGGCTGTACTGATCGCCAATGACCTTAAAGACCCAAGCGACGGTTATAAATTATTCAAGTGAGTTTAAAAGTTTTGGATTTGAAAATGAATGGAAATCAGATGCACTGTCCGATTGACCTGGATCCGTACCTTCAGTATATTTCCCAATAAAATCAAACAGCTAATCCTTTTGGGATCATCCATTAATGATTTTTAAATTGAATGGTAGGGGTATTTCATGCATCAGAAATTATTTACTAAGAATGCCTATATAAATGATTCAGTTGTACAGTACTAAAAACTTAGGTTTAAAATAAATTATGTAAAGTCAATTGTTAATCTGATCACATTAGCTTCATTAGTTTTCCTAGTATGGTACTTAGAATTTGACTAAATCTACCTACTTTAATCAGTTTCACGTGTTATAGGAGCATATAGCAAAAGTTTGAAAGTCCATATGATACAAAACTTATGTCTGATAAATATAAGTATGATTTTGTGACACTGTGACCTGGTTGACACCGGGTCAGCCATAGAGTACTTATTTGGGATTTCTCTACATGATTATTAATGGATGGCCCCTTTTTGCTAGTCTGAATCCAGTGCATTTGTGCTGCTGTAGATTAATTTTTTTTGACTTTATTCATTGTGTTATCCAATTTCGTGCATCTCAATTAATACTTATTTATTTTAGGGGCTTTACACAGTTGGGTGCTGGACTAAGTGTAGGATTAAGTGGGCTTGCAGCTGGATTTGCAATTGGCATTGTAGGTGATGCCGGAGTTCGGGGAACGGCGCAGCAACCTCGCTTGTTCGTCGGCATGATTCTTATCCTCATTTTTGCTGAAGTATTGGGTCTCTACGGCCTCATCGTTGCCCTGATCTTATCGACAAAGTAGTCATTTCAAAGAATATCCCAAACAGCGATTAATGTTAAGTGACCAAATGAATGAATGTTGCACATCTGTAGGTTCTGGCACAATTTCTAAGGACAAGCAGTAAAAGTGTTTAAATTAATCTAAACTGAACTTTTAATTGGTAGTTATATCATGGTTGTGTACAGTATTGAAAAAAAAACCTATTTACCCTACATGACAATTATAATGCTGTCCTCAACATTCCAAAATTTCTGCTTTTTATGATAGTTTTCCTCTTACTGAATCATGTGTTATATCCTACTATGTGCTGGTTTGTGTTACCGTTGACATATCCAAAGTTAACACGAAAGAAAGCTTTGAGCTGAAAATAGTGTACAAATGTGTTTTGAATAGGCCTGATGTGAATGTAAGTTTTTGTTAACCATGGAATGTCACTTGTTGCATTATCTCATTTAGTTTTAAACCATTGTTTAAGTGTTTCCATTTTAAATTTGGCAGTTTGCTGACAACTCGATACAAGTACCCACAATGATTGACTAGTAGATTAGAAAAATGTGTCGCAAATTAATGGGGGGAAACAACTGTGGCTGTAATTATTTTCAGCTTGTATTTATGAGAAAAAATCTATCCTGTATTCATTCCCATGCATGATTTCACTGTGTAGCTGGCAAATGTTGAAAAAAAACTTATTTAAATAAAATCATTTTGATTGTACTATTGGTGTTCTCAGATTCGTGACGAATTGTCGGTGATATGCAGCCTTGCTATCAAATAGCGTTTGAGTCATTTTAAAATGTCATTTACCATTTAAAAGTCGAGTGAAATGTCCCCTTGCCATCACTATCATCATTGCAATATCACAATATTAGCAGATTGCCTGCAATATATGATTAGAACTTGAGAGCTTAAAAGTTGTTTATACTAGTTATGCTTGACAAATTTTTGGTTGAACTTAATTATATCGTGAATGGCATCTCAAATGAATGTGTTCTCAACATGTGTTAATCCGACTTTAGTTAAAAGGTGGCCTGCCATGATGAAATTTTTGTTCCAAAATGAGGCACAATTTACATGATTTACTAAAATATTAACGTGCATTTTTGATTGAGCCTCATTTTGAACAAAAATTTCCACTAGATAATTCACCTGTAATATAGTTTTACATTTTTCATTTTGACCACTAAAGCAGCTATTTTCATTTGTGATTCATTTATTAAAAAATGTACACATGGTCAAGATAGGGTATTTCACGTAGGATGTTGTAGTTGCAGACTTCCCTTCATTAATGCACATTAAAAATTCCACCTTCTTTGCACCAAACTTTTGTGTTACTTCAGGCCCATATATATATATAAATGTTCCCCAATGTCTGTAGCATTGTGTCGCATTCATGGTTAATTTGAAATGAACTTGAGTTGTACATATTAAAAAATTAAATAAACTATGGTGGCTCATTAAAGACTTTATTTTATGTGCTTAACTAAAGGTTGGGAAGAAATATGATTTTTTTAAATGTTCATACACTATCTTCTGTAGTGTAAAAAAAAGAAAACCCAGATGGAGCTTACACCCTGTAGCTTAAGCAGTTTGATGCAGTTGGTAATAACAATAGCTAGTTCCTTAACACATGTATAAAAAGTTGGCCAACGGAAAAGTTTCTAAAACTTGAGTAATACATAATTGTTGTCACAGAAATAAGCACTTTGCTATATGTATAATCGAAGTCTATAAATACTGGCCATGCAAGTAATTGCTTGGCTAGTTTCCAGTTTTAAAATAGAAAGTATGGGTTGTTATGTTGTGTATTAAATAGAAATCTCTATATCGGGTACCTACAAAATAGCGTTTCTTACATATTTAGATAATTACATGGCTTGGAGCACAAGTAGCGAATGAGCCATGTTATCATACTTGACATAAGTTAAAACGGTCACAGTTAGATCAATATATTAAAAAAAATACATATGAATAAACATCAGATCATTTTATTAAACCTATCGTGGGAAATTCATATTAAACCTTGCTTAAAGTAAAAAAATCTTTGAACTCGTATCAAAGTAACAGTTCTTGGATTTGTTAAATTACACTAATGTTGACCTATTGCGGCATCAGTTTTTTTCTAAAGCTAAAGTTAATAATTCGTTCATCCGATTTATCATAGAACGTGGATCATCGATCAACCCAGCAGCTACCATTGCATTATCCATCACCTAAAATAAGTAAGATAACAGTTTTTGACGCACATGTACGTGTTTGTAATGGGCATACAGATAGCATATCTATAAATTTGAGGTAAAGTTATTGACACCAATTGCTTCACATGAATGCATGAAAGCTAATGAATATACTTTCGATCATGTATAGGGGACCATGTAATGACAAAATTTCAGAAGTCAAAAAAATATTTTTATAACCATATTATGCTTGTGTATTTTTTGAAAAATCGTCTTGGCATTGGACTTTTGGTACACTCACATTTTAAGCGCTTGTAGGTTCCAGCAAAAGTGTATTTGTAAAATTTACAGAAGCTAACTTTCTAATTTCTTAATTTTTCAGAGGCCTTTTTGACTACACCTGAATTATAGTATTTAAACAAATTTTTTTGTGAATTTTAACATATGAAATTATTTTCAGTAAATACTTTAAGGTATTGTGTAATATTTTCCAAATTTTCCCTGAATTTGGGAATATTTTTTATTTTCGCTAAGTTTTCTAGGTTATCTAACAATCCTGAATGGGTGGGTATACATAATAAGCATTTGAAATTGTTTTGGGTGGGTGGGGGGGGGTTGGTTTCACCCTGATCCCTCAACCCACCCCCCCTCGACTACGCGTCATGATACTCTTCATAAACAATGTTCATATGTAACATCTGAATAGTCTCTACTTATGTAGATCATTATAATGCTTTTTTAAATTCTAATATAGAAAACAATGCTTATTTGCTAGACTTCGGTAGGCCTACTAAATTCCAGGCCATGTACTACAGTCAACTTTAAAGAAAATGGACACAAAAGTTTGGTCTTTCCACAATGTTGCAAAAGACTTCTCGAATAAATGGCAAACTAGCATAATCATGATAAAGTATAATTAAATGTAGACACTGATTGCCACTTGCATAACTACAGCTATTAAATGACTAGCATTGTGTTTTAAACTGATTTGCACAATAAGAACATACCACATGGGTAATGGGGATGTATGAAATAAAAAAATTGTCATGGTTGACAAAATAGCCCATTAAATTAATTATCGATGTTGCACACTGCTATTAAAAAAATCAATAGGCCTACTCATTTCATGAGGACACAGCCAGGAACTGTTCCTATTTGTCAGGCACTGCAATTCTATTTACTCTCATGTTAGAGATTTCTTTAGGCAAATTCAGAACATGCAAATGTGACAAGTTTACAGCAGATTAATACCTGATCTGCTATAAATCAGTTGATAAAAGTTTTACATTGAAATGTACACTACTCACTTGTTCAGCCACAAGCTCAGCAAGTTTGGTGTTTGAACTCATCAGTGCACTCAATTTTGTCATAATGGGATGTCTGAAAAATAAAATGATATGCATTTTTGTAAAATAATGTAGTATTCTAATTCAGATTATCAAAACGTATGTAAATTAAGAATGGATGGGGTACATCCTAAATAAAAATTTTTAATTGGATACCAAAATATTGCTAAAATTGGTGTAAATTTACTGGAATCTATTAAACTGAACATTCTGGAAATCATAACAACATTATCTTTCTTTCACAAGCAAATAGTCAAATAGGCCTACACTGAATGAAACCTTCAAATATGGACTCATTTTTGCTTGACGTTTTAAGATACATTAGTGGCACAACCATGAAAGAATAATATCAATGAATAACAAATTCAGAAAAACTAATAAGTACGCGTAAACAATTTAGTAAGACATTATTAGGGTTATATTGGTTTTTTTCACGATACGTTCAAGGAAATTTGGACCACAGAATCTCAGCAGGAAGCCCTGCAGAGTTAACTAATATTAAGCAATAGACAAGTCTAAAGTGGTATGTGAATTTTCTTATGAGCCATTAAATGCCTGTAACATGATTACGTATTTCACACAATACAGTAATTAAAGCATAAATGTCACAAATGTCGTTAAAGCAATTTATTCAGTAATGATGAAGGAAATTGTTAGATCAAAGCCATGCCACAAATTAAATTTAAAACTCCAAATTTCAGCTATTTGCTATATCTTTCCAAAATAATTTTTATCTCTGGAGAGATTTTTTCAATTTGTAGGTTTAGACATTGCATAATTGCATTCTGATAGGTGTGAAGTGAAAAAAAAAGATAAGAGGAGCTTGTATAAGAATTTATCGTTGTAATTTATATTTAAATTGTAAGCATGTACTAATGTGTGCGTGTTGTCATGATCCTCATGTCACTGATTGAATTATTGCCGAAGTTAGGCTATAGGTCAAACTTCAGAGATAAATTTGCTGTAGACCTATTCATATAACATGGGCAGGTAGACAGAAATATTAAAGAGCTGATTCTTGAGCTGATCTTGACACCACTTAGGGCCAAGATTTCAACCAAAAATGTGAAGATACACTGGCCTTAAATACCATCTGCAGCTAACAAAATCGTTTTTATGTATTTTATTAGTTTATTGCTTTAAATGTTTAGATCCACTTTATACTCACTAGCTGAGAGTCTGAGACCTTAATTATTCCATCATCAGATAAAAATCAATTTCTAGTAAACTGCACTCCAAGCAATTAAAATTACAACTATTTTATCAGATTTATATTGTGCAATCAAACTACAACTATTTATCTGTTATTGCACAGATCGCAACCATGCTGAAGAAATATGATTATACCTTGATTAGGTAATAAGCACAAAATCAAATCCTGTCCTCAAACATCTTGATTGAGCAACATTACACTTAGTCAACAAGTTTTGACACATTTAGGATCCATTATTTGGCAAATAAATGAGATGGCTGATATTTCGTTTAGATAGCAGATACTGGCCTATTATTTTATTAAAAACGAACAAGAACAGTGTTGGAATATTCCAAGAAATAATATTCACAAAACTATTGAATGTTCACCCTGCATGAGATGTAACCTACATAATTATCCTTCTAATTTCAAACTTAGAAAGTGGTTATCAAATTTACTGCCACAAAGTGGATATCACACATGCACGTAAATGTGACGTTGAAGGCATTGCTACACTTGTTTATCTTCACATTTTATAGATATGTTATCATACATGTTATTTGTGGATGGTGTCAAAAGGACATGGAAATATATTTGTTAGCATTATATTGAATTGAAATATATGTCATACAAAATCAAAGGTTGCATATATAGTAGCAAGTTTTGATTTAATTCCAAAGAAAGCTAATGTGGAGGTATATTGATATTTATCTAGGGAAATTACCTACAGCAACGCTATTCTACCACTACTACTTTGCATACAGAATATTAGCCAAATGCAAAGTTGATGCATAATCTTTGAATAAGCTTTTCATTTAATTAACAAAGTAAACAATGCAAATCAACCTATTAGAAAGCTTTTGCATGTTTCATTTAAATGATATAAAAAATGAAACAATTAAGTGATAAAAAAGAATGGGTTAACATAAACTGCTTGTTTATATTCATAAAAATGGAAGATAAATGTTTAATTCGACTATATCTGGATAGAATGAAATCTGATTTGAAGACTTCCAATAAAATAAACATTGTTTTTTAATCAAGTATTTTTGAAATGAAAAACACATTTCTGCAAATGTGGTCCTGGCAATTTATTTGCCAATAACACTTGTTTTATTATCTTGAGCGATAACTTACTTAAAAAAATAATAGTATGCCATAAATATTTTTATTGCACAATGTCAAAAGATAATTTTCAAAATATTTTAAAATAAATATTCTCCAAATAAATTTAAGTTATAGAAATTTAATGTTAAATTTTATGAATATATTATTAAAGATGCACACTTGCATTTATTTTATTGGTAATGCTAATATAAAATTCATTAAACAAGTAAAGAAATTCACGTAAAGAAAACAAGCAAATGAATATACAGGAAGTTGTTTTTCATTTTTTTCAATGGCCCAAAGTAACTAGCTATATAAAGCCAATACCAATGCTTAGCCTAATTCCATTCAACTCAGAACCCTATGGACAGCATACGAAACACCTTATAATAGTGGCTAATCTTACAATAAGAAGCAATGTTCCCAAGTCATTTAGACCAATAAAAATCAACTTTAAAATTAAATAAACAATTTCGGCTTGTTCCACTGTCTAAATTGTCTATTATAGCTCTGATTCCCTTGCCTAGTTATCAGCACTTATAATATGAGTGCGCACACAATTTGAGGTAAATAACTAAGTCATGAATTTGCAATTAAAACGTGAAGAAGGATAGTGAAACACAAGAAGGGAAAGTAAGGGAATGACTTTGCCGTTGATACATAGCAATATACATGTGTAGAAACCCATTCAAAATCCCAGTTTAGGTTAATGATCCTTAATAAGTAAGGTACTCATAAGCTGACTATATTGTTAAGCAGGCACAAAGATAACTAATGGCATCTATAAGCGCTCTTAAAAACTAGCTTACTATTTACATTATTTCCAAGAATGTTAAAAATAAACACCTATGTGCTACATACAATTTGCTCGCCACCTCTACCGACTTCAAACTTAATAATAATCGGAATAAATTATAAAGAAATTTACTTACGTTAGGTTGATTTCCAAAGTTGGTTCTAGCATCTTATATCGTTGGTCTTCAGGAATAGATTGAAACTGGGTTTTCACAAAATGCCTAGCAGCACCCATTTCTTCTACAGTCACAGCACATGGATGGTTCGTGAGGCGTTTAGTAACCTGCCAAAACATATTGTAAAACATTTGGCAGCATAAATTGAAGGGATGAAGCTCAATATAATAATTTTAAAAGCTAATGAAGTGTTATTTACTTTGACATTGGCCACTTTGTGTTTCAAAGTTTTTTTCAACCAATCGATCAAGTCTTGAGCTTCACTTTTGCTCAAGCCTCCTTCCTCTGAAACATCAAATTCACAAAAGTCTAGGTAATAAACTATAACATCATGTAAGAACGTTGCATTAGAATTAAAAGTTTACCAGTATAATCTAATTTCACATCTTCTTTGTCTCGAAACATTTCTTTTTCCACAGAAATGAGATTTTTGCGATCGAACTGCCGCAACTGGAGAAAAACCAGCTCGTCGTAGGGTTCATAGCAGTACAACACTTCCACCTCTTTCTCTTTCAGAGCTTCAAAATATGGAGACGTCTCCGCTAAGTGCCGGCTAAAATCAGACAGACAGTTTGAATTAAAAATCAACCTGATATCACTACATGCGTCAAAGTAACATTTACCTCGGAGCTGCCAAATAGAAAACATCTTTTTGTCCTTCTTTCATTCGACTGCAATATTCGGGCAAGCTGACCTTTTCACCATCTGGCTTCATTGAGGATTCATAACGAAGCAATTTTGCGATTTCTTCCTTAAAGTATTACAAATTATTAAATTATTTCATTGGCAAAGTAGATCAAAATTGATATTTTTTAACATAACAACAAACATTTGTAAATAAATTTTTTTATATTTAAATTAAAAATCGATTTAAATCGAGACTGTTTTTTAAAAAATTGTGATCATTGATTTAAATGCTGATTCAAATAAATCCCCCTAATCTATTAGCATTAAAAGCATTATATAAAATTACCTTTTCTAGCTGTTCAGTACCACTGATGATGCCTTCCTTTAGAAATATGCCATAATCTTTAAAAAACTGTGCGTAACTTTCTGGCTCTTTCCTCGCTTGGTCATTGAGAAAACGTAAGAACCGGTTCGTTAAAACCGTTCTAAGTCGGCGAATTAAAGCGCTGTCTTGGAGCAATTCTCGACTTAGGTTTAAAGGAATATCTTCGCTGTCCACCACACCTATACACAACAATGAAAGCATACCGCTTGCATCCTGATATCGTTAAAAAACATGTCATTTTCTTTTTAAATAATCTCACCTTTTACAAAACGTAGCCACTTGGGGAGGAGATTTTCGGCACGATTCTTTATCAAAACTTTACGGCAATACAAGGACACTCCAAATTCAGTGTCACGACTCATTTCAAACAATCCTGGTTTTCCTTCTGGGACGTATAATAAGCAGCGAATGTTCAAAGGCGCATCCGTTTTGTAATGGAGCCAATATCTTGGCCGATCAAAAGAATTACTGACGAAACGATAAAATTCTTCATGTAAATTATCGGGAACATCTTTAGGATCCATTAACCAGAGTGCCTAAAGTTTAAGTACAAAAAAGTTCACCTTATAATCATTTCAGGAAATTCTTCAAAGACATTTAAAAATTATCTATGCCTACTTGCCTGGATTGTATTAGCCTGTTTTCCATTAAGAAAAATTGGATTTCCGACAAAGTTACTGTACTTCTTGATAACTCCTGAAAAAAAAACACTTGAGCAATCAATTCAAGTTTAATTAGTATAGCATGCACAAGATACAATATTGAATTTATGTCAACCTTTAATAGTATCCTCATCTGAATATTCCAAGCAGTCGCCTTTCAAATATAAAATAATTTTTGTTCCATCTTGAACTCCTTCCGCTTCGGTGACTTCATATGACCCTGAACTTTAACGAAAATACAGACTGACTTTTAGATTTCAAAACAAAGACATCAAAAAATAAAAAGAACAAACAGTGAACATATAGATAGCATTTGGTACATTATTTAGTAATGGCAAAGTTAATTTAAAAACCACTGTAGGAAAAAACATTATCCACATTAAATGATCTTATAAATTTAAATGATTTCCACACCATTCTCACAGAATCATGTACAGTACAAGTACAGCTTATTTAATATATTAAATGTGCAAAAATGAATTTACTAGATTATTAACAAAAATATCAGAACATAGAACTTTAATGGATATCAAAAGACCATATAACAAACAAATTTAAAAATATTGCCAGCAGGAAATAATGATAATGCATGCCTACACTTTTAGCAATCCTGAAAATAGGTAACTTTACATCGTTTTCCAAGAACAATACAAAAAATATGAAATTACCCGTCTGAAATCCATTTGTATCCTTTGCTTCTATCTTGGGATGAAGCAGTAAACACTTCTACTTTATCAGCCACCATAAAGCAAGAATAAAATCCAACTCCAAATTGACCAATAATATTTGTTATTGGAAGATTTTTCTCCTGCACTTCTTTTAGAAAAGCCTGGATAAGTTATAATGATAATATCATTACCTGAATTTTATTTGCCAAAAAGAACTACTTTGCATACCTTTGACCCAGATCTGGCAATTGTGCCGAGATTTGCAATTAGTTCTTCTTTGCTCATGCCAACACCAGTGTCCTGAAACAGAACTACTTATGACTCAACTGCAATACCAGAGCATCATCATACTTTAATTAGTCAAAAATTGCACAGACCTGAATGGTAAGGGTGCGAGCAAGTTTATCGGTGGCAATATGAATTTCCATTTTTCGTTGTGAATCTGCCATGCTGGGATCAGTTAATGTGAGATATCGAAAACGTTCTAAAGCATCATTGCTGTTTGAGATCAATTCTCGTAAAAACACCTATCATACGGAGTAGTTAGCTTATTACAATCTTTGAAGTAATTATTTGTATTAGTCCAAGATACAATTAATGGCTAAAAGAATACACAACTCACTTCCTTCTCTGAATACAAAGATTTGGCCACAATATCCAACAGCATTTTGGTTTCTGCTTGAAATTCATGTTTCTCAAAATTGCCTAGGAAGAATTTGTGATCGACACTATGTTAAATATTTATTTTTTGAAAGGTACTGATAGCTACAATTTCATTTAACCTTAAGCAAACAGACTAACCAGTTGCAGTTTCTGTGTTCTTTATGATGGTGTGGTACCCATCATCTTCCTGGTGTGCTGTATCATCAGATTTAGGACTTGCTGTCGAACAAGTGCGACATAAACCGGTATGTACACTGCTTCTAAAGGCATTACACTGGTCCAAGCACTGACGTCGTCTAATATCTGTAAAATTGGCTAATCTTATATTTGCTTGTGTACGCAGGTAGGAAGGGGTTGAGTGAATAAGTTGCCTGCAAGATTCTGCTGGCACATGTATTTAGACGTGGAAATCTAAATCTACATCTTGGGCACATGATGTATCTAGGTACATCTTGGTAACAAAACTTGGCAAGGAAATGGATACCTATCCAGGCAATCCTTGATCTTTGGATACATAAACTACCAGTACATGAGGCAGTAACATGTGAATAATGTGATCATGTGAGTGAGAATGTGTTGATAGCTGCATAGGCCTACTGGTTGATAGTAAATCAACAATTACCTCATATATGGATTGAGAGAGAAACGCATGAACTTACCAAATAACTTCTTACAAGGCGAAACTTCAAGAAGACTTGATTTGTTAACACAGTTTGTGCTCAAATAACGTAAATTACATAAATTTATAACTCTCAAGAGCGGAACACGAGCAGTAGCCGCCATTTTTCACGAATGACAAAAAAACTAGAACGCTTGCGGACAGATGGCAGCACTTTTCCGATGGCAATAGGATTTATTTTCTTTTTTTTCCTTTTATTGTTTTTTAGATTTCATATAAATAAGTGTATTTAATAGATATTTTGTAATTAAATTAGCACTAAGCTATATGGCATAATATTATTAATTGCTATAGTTTGCTCCCCTAGTATATTTGCCTAGTATAAATGCTTGCGCTGAAAATAAATAAACCTGCCGGGTAAAAAGATTTTTTTCGGTAAACTGAGGGGTTGTGGGAAGAAAAAAGTCTCGCGCGCTTCTGCCGCCAAACGACAGGAAATACCAGTTGCTCGTTGGTGGAAATCGTGGAAATACAAAAAAAAATATAGAAAAAATGGTTGCTTGTAAGAAGTTGTAGTTTTGAAAAGTTGAAGTTTGCTTGAAGAGTTCGGAACATCAGGATGTGTTAAAAGTTTTAATCGGTACTGTATTCAATAAGCCAGGAAGCGGTCTATCCACTTTCAGTTACGCATTTGATGGAAAATGAACGAGAAATTCGGGTATGTAAAATAGTGAAAACAAGTGGGGGATACTTCCAAAGTTATTGCTTTTGTGCGGGCAGCAACTGGCCTGTATTTTGGTTGGATCAAGAAAAAAACAAATCGTAACCACCTTATATTGATTTGGAGCGAAGACCAATATCCGTCAAGTTTTCATTCCGCTACTAAACTTTACAGAAGATGATGCTGGACTTGGCGTTTTTAACCTTTTGGCCGTTAATGGCCGCAAAATATTGATTTTTGCAAGAGTCGAGAGCGCAGTGGCTAGCAGGAAAGGCAAGCTGTGCCTCGGTTTATTTTCCAGTTTGTTGGAAACAAGTGACTATTAAACAATGCCTTTTCCACACTCTCGGCTTGTGGAGGCAATAAGATTAAAAATGGTATCGTGCGTGGAAAAGCGAACAAGTTTGATTTAAAGGGTAAATTTGCACACAACCACCATTACGGCCACGACAGTGCGGAGCGAAGGGGACAGGAGCATGGGCGATATCCTGCCCCAAAGACGGCAGACCGTAGTGGACCGTTTACGCCGTAGGATCGAACACTATCGCCGGCACCAATCCTCCTGTTTGCCTCGTTATGATAACAATTTAAACAGTTTGCTCGATCAACATCATCAAGATACTTTAAATCTAAGAGATCGATATCTGGCGGCAAAAGCCAAGAAAGCTAATAAGAAAGGGGACCATAAAAACAAAGACACGTCGCTGCAAAGCAACGGTGGATTACACGCTACGGTAAATCACATTTTTTAACATTGATTCGTAAATATCATGGCATAGTGGTTTAGCAGCTTAGCTAGACAACAGGCATGATATAGGTTATACTTATAGGCCCTCAATCAGGATTTATAGCTCACAGCTATATAGGCCTAAATTTTTTAATTTTTTCTCTCTCCTGAACTGTTGACAAATAGCCTACATTGAATAGGAACATGTGTCAAAAGTTATGTATGGGAGTTCATGTACCAAGTAAATGTATATGGGTAAATTTCTGAGAGATGGAGTTTTCAGCTATAATGTGCAATGGATTTTTGCATGAGTTGTGACAATTTTTCTCTCTGTTTCAGTTTTGGCAAATTTATACATTAATTTTGGGGTACCTAGTACATGTATCTTCGACAAGATGTATGCCTACATCTATAATAACAACTTAAACCTATAGAACCAGTTAACTTATATTACAATTTTTTTGGTGTAAGTTGGATGTACAGGTACAGGGTGGGGTAAAAGTTGAAAATATTGATATATGTTTATATCCCTAGTGTTATCCCATTGTTTTTTTTTAAATAATAATTTTAAAGATTTAAAAAAGTTCTAGGTCCCATCTATGCAGACTGAGAAAACTTAATTGACTGTGTGCATCAAAGCAATTAATACATGTGCTAATGAGCCTTTGATCATTGACAAGTTTTATCTATATATTAGAGAGGTAGCAAAATTTCGTGAAATTATTTACGAAATTCAAATTTGGGAAGACGTCAGCTGTGTAGGCCTATGCATTTGTATATATTTTGTATTTGGATATGCGAAAATAGAAAAAAAAATTATTAAAATCCTGTTAACCAATGGCAATATAGAGCAGTGTGGCCAAATACAAATAGGCCTACTGCTTATTTGTCTCTACTTTCTGTGAGGTTTCCTGCTGGTAACTACTTACACCGGCAACATTGGGATTTCGTTTTTATATTTCAAGTCTCATTTAAAAATACGAAAAAAATAAATATTTTTGTGAAATACAATATCTTTTTGTGAATACATAAAAAGTGACATCAGGATATGCCATCATCAAAGGAAGATTTCTTGAATTAATTAATAATTATCGAAAATTCCCAACCTCTCGTTTGACTTTATTCCTCACCAGGAATTTAATGCAAATAATTTTCCAGAATCAATAACACTTTACAGAAAGTGTTCAGATTTGGAACATTAAAACGCCAAGTGCATGTGTCTATAGAATCTCTAGATAATAGAATTCTGTTTTTAAAAAAGTACAAAATTTTATGAATTTTTGGATATATTTTCTTAATTTTTTTGATAATATCCACAACTGATCACTGATCAGTGATAATACCCCACATGTAGACGTGTATAGGCCTACAAAATTTGATAAGGAACCACTTGCATGTGCACCCTGCAAACAAGTAGGCAATGGCTGAAACTGTGCCATCTGCACATTTCCCCACTGATTATAGTAGGGTATGTATAGAAAAGCTTTGCATCACTTGCTTTTCTATATGTTCACCTAGAATTGTGACATATGCGCTTTTGTGTCAGTCTGGGGATGAAGTTGAATTTGCCATTTTGCCTCGTCATTTCGTTAGGCTATACAAACTAACTTATGTAACGCTGAAAACATGTGAATTATAGGCCTACTTTATATACCAAGATATATTCTGTACCGGAACATGTACCACATTTTTGCATAGCAAAAACAATGCCCACCAAAATTTAGACAGCTTGTCTTCATAAACAACGTAAAACAATGTTATTTTCATTTTGTTGAAAAATTGGATAGCAGGAAATGACACGACAATGAGTTCAGTTGCATACTCTATTCAACAAAAAAGTGAACTGAATAACATTCAATGCAGACTTAATTCTTTTAGTTTGGACAGGAAATAGCCTGTTTACTGCATATGTGCTTCTTAAGAAGTAGGCCTACTCAGATTTTCTTAGAGATCCCAAGAATTTCAAGAGCAACTTCTTTTCAAACTGTTGAAAGAGGAAGTTAGTAGGCCCTATACATGTACGTCACTAGGACATGCGGAGTGAAGCAGGTATGAAGAGCTACCATAGAACTGAAGGACTTAAATGAATTTTCTAAGAAATTTTTGGTACGAACAAATAAATGAATGAACTTACATAAAAAGTGAAGCACTGAAGATCTATAGACCTACTTACCAAGGGGCAGTCCATTGAAAAATAAAAGCAGAAAATATATGCAATACATTTACTTGTTGAAAGAAAAGAAATCAAACTTTATTCCTGAAAACCAGACCTATTTTAAATAAGCAAATAAAAATGTAGTTTTGACGTTTCACTGCGTTATCACGTCCAAATGAATGAACATGCGTATGAGAGAATATTTCCGGGATACTTTTCATGATTACATTACTTTAATGTTATGCAAAAACAAATATAAATGTTTTTAGTGAATTTTTATTTTTGATAACATTCTGGATATTTCATTTAATTCCCCTTATAGATTAGTTAGTCCTGCATGCTAATTGAATGTATGCCTATGGTAAGTCTAGAGGGTCTTCCATAAAACCTGACATAGTACTGAAGTAATTGTTATCAAAATCGGACAAGGCTTATTTCTGATGGTCCACTTTTTCTCTGGCTAAACTTTTTTTTTTAAATTGTAGCCTATAATATGTGGAGAAATGTATTTTTTCTAAAAGTTTTAGATAGTCATAAGTTTATCTCTTTAAATAGAAAACTTTAACTGTCTGGATTCTTAACATTTAGAATTTTTGATTATTTGATAAATTGTTACATTTTAATAATCCTATCAAAACAGTAGGTTTGCATCAAATGCAAGTAAAAATCATGGTTAATTGCTTACAGAGTTAGCTAAATTCGTCTAGACCTATACGGTAGGCCTGTATACATGTAAGAGTTATGATGATATTTTCACAATTACAATTACATTTGCAGCACATGTGTAGCATTTTTTCATTTAGTGGCAAAGGGGAAAAAACAGGAAATAAGTGTTAATTGGTTCCAATGAAGTGCTGCATTATGTAGACTACACTCATATTCATAATTCAGTGATTTGTCTGTATTTAAAATGAGCTAATTTTTGAGTTCCGCGTTTAACATGTATGATATTACGTGTAAGGCCTATGCCTGCACAAAATCCCTCCCCAGTTCCCCCATTCAAAACAAACTTATTAGTGAAATTGCAATTTGAAATGCATTAATTCATGATAGCCATAAACTCGTCTGTTTCTAGCATGTGCAAAAATAGTAGTTTTTGAATCGAAATAATTACATTGTAAGGGAGGCTTTTAAAATACTTTCTGGATCATAAACAATCTTTTAAGATAGTAATTACACTAATCTGGTTACTACATGTATGTACTTTTTATACTCATAGGAGGCCTACTAATTAAATTAACCAACGATACCATTTATAACTAACGTAGGCCTATACTAGCTTTACAAGCCTTCCTTTAAACTACGTGAACTTTACTGTACTAGACCGGTCGATTGGTTATGCAAATAAACCTAACCCTGTGTTTAGCTTGAAATTAACGAAAAAAAAGATCATTTTTTATAGCCATTATTGACCTAAACATGGGTGTATCTCCAATATAGTTCATGCCCTAGTGCAACCTTTTACATCAAAAAGTTCACCTTCCAAAGACCTACAAGTTGTTAATATCAAAGTCTGGCATAGCCTACACCTATTTTCCAAAAAAAAAGTTGCTGCATTTTGCGTAGATTATTGCATACCTTAGCAGAGTAGAACTTAGGGTGGACCGAGTCATGGATCCCCAAGTGCATACCTATATTTAGCCATTTAAAATTGAGACCATAAAAAATTAGGTGGAGTTCGTAGAATATTGAGCTAATTACATGATACCTGCTGCATCAACATGAAGATTCTTCACGCAATGACCTCTTGCCATGAACTTTTTTGAGGTAGGCTACTTGTAAGGAATTTATGGTTTGTAATCATGTCTATTCCTTAAAAGCTATATGATTGCCTTTGCAGTACTTGGAGGTACAATATTCTTATTATTTGTTGCACTGAATTTTAGCTTTACAAAAAGGATTAGCCATAGGCTTGGGTTTGACTTTTTGACAATTTCTAGTTCTGGTATCTCTTTAACAAAATAAGAGTTTATTTGATTTAAGGGGGCTGTCCACACTATCAACAAAATGCATGCTCCTATGGGAATCTCCATGTTAATTACCGGTACATATTA
>JAQIXP010000522.1:0-25031 GCA_034700285.1 Proteroiulus fuscus
ACTGCAGAAAAGTAACAAAAATACTGCAGAAAAGTAACAAAAATACTGCAGAAAAGTAACAAAAATACTGCAGAAAACTAACAAAAATACTGCAGAAAAGTAACAAAAATACTGTATAAAAATGCAGCAAAACTGTAGAAAAAAACTTGCACGTTTTTTTTTTTTTTACAAAGAAACTGCACAAATTAGGAAGGTTTTTGTTTCATAAACGTTCAGAAAAACTAGTCTTTTTACAGTTTAAGACTGCAAATAAACTGTTAAAAATTCGAAAAACTGCAGGTTTTTTTTACTGGGCACGTTAGATACAGAAACAGAGCTGGCCCAGAAGACATGTACAACATGGTTCCCTTATCTTCATTCCTCCTGTTATCCCCCTTCCAGGCACTGGCGGCTCCAGCGGGGGTACAGGGGGTACAGCTGTACGTACCCCCTGTCCAATCACTTGGGGGGCGCTAAATTGTGAAATTGGGTGGGTATAGGGTGACCCTGGCTGGGATCATAGGGCGCCCACTGGCCTGCAGTACCCCCTGTTCAAAAAGCCTAGATCCGCCAGTGCTTCCAGGGACGGATACAGAATTTTGCTAAGGGGTGGGGTGGGGGGCAATCACATATTACAGAAGGAGACGGCCATTTCCTTTGCCAATACTTGACAGAAAAATTTTCTGGCTAGGGGGGGGGGCAATTGCCCCCCCCCCCTGGCTGATGGAATACTCAACACCTGTAGCATGACAGTTTCCTGTGATTGAAACGAATCTTAAATATTTCAGTTGTACCATAATGTGTACAAGTAACCAAGTAAATGCATACCGATTCCCTTTTCCCACTTATAAACTGAACTATAGCCCAAAAGTAACTATGGTAGCTGAACCTAGACCTAGTCAACTTACAGTAGGTGAGAAAAAGCAGCAGGCTTACTGGCACTTTGAATAATTAGTTCAAGCAGCCTGAAGCAGGCATGAGCTAATTGATATAACCAAAGATCCATAGACCCTATATATATATATATATATATATATATATACTACTATACCACTAAAAGTCGACCAGTACCTAACTGTAGGCCTTTATAATCAATAATATACAGCCTACCCTGTAGGGCATTAATTGGTCCAATGTATGGCAAATGCACCATTTTAATTTAATAGCTATTTTGTCTTATCCCCATCCATTTTTTCTTAATAAACGGCGGTTTAATTTGCATATGGCGTACCGGTATACCTCACCTTGTTCATGACCTGCAAAAAATAACACAAATTTTTAGGCAAATTAATAAACAAGATAAGAATTATACAAACATGAAAAGTTAACGATTGCATTAACTCACTTCAGGATTTGCTTCTAGTGGCAACCAGTGACTCATTTTTAATCAAATAAATTTCAAACAGAGAAAGTGAGAAAAAAAGCGGGCTTCTTTGTCCAGGCTGGGCACAGACTCAATAATAGGACATAACAGCGCATGCGCACAAGCTAATGGGAAAAGCCACATTTCAGGGTCAATGACTGAAACCCTCAGTCACCATGATTATGCATGTTTTTATTTTTACAAATATTTTTTATTCATTATGCCCCGAAATGTTTATAATTTAATAATTCACACAGTTAACATCTTTTATGAAAATTGCATTGTAAATGCTTTAGGAGAACAATGTCAACTCCATATATTAGAAATTGAAATTAAATGAAAATAATTTAATTTAAAATAAACAACCAAATTTTGCCAGCTTTTCAAATTAACTAATTATTATATCGAATAATATTAAATACTTGCAATTTTAAGTAATATCTTGGCTTTCATCTAAAAACCAGTAAATAATGAAATAGTAAAACAAGACAGTCTGAATTTAAACCATGAACCTCGAGCTTTTAAGTCTAAAAAGCTGACCAAACATCGTTTCCTAAACTGGGAAAATGTGGCGGTATTTTATTTGAAAATAAATTATACTTATCCCTGCTGAGAAATTATTGACTGATAGCATGAACAAGTTTCAGATTTTCTAAAAATTACAGAAATACAATCAAAAGACAATTTATACATTTTATTATACCAACATTAAATGCTTTACCAAAACAAATAGTTTAAATATTTTTATTCAAAATAATATATAACTGCAACATTTCATTGATAGCCTACACGATCCCTTGGAATTAGACGAAGTTCAGAGCCATGTTTCAAAAAGACGTTGCCTAAACAAAAGTGGAAGAAACATAACATGCTTTTACAATAAATTACAAATATTTTAGTTGCTATTGACATATCATTTGCAAAAAATATCAAGCAACTGCATATGGAATGGAATACTACTTACAATAATGTTAAAATATCAATACAACGTTGAAAATCTTACCAGCTGTCTGTGATGGATTAATTCCAACCCCATCATCTGTAATAACTGCACTGGTCTCTGGGCTTTCTTTAAACTATAAAAAAATGTCTTACAACCATGCTATACCATATATTCTTTGTCACCTTAACTTGGCTAGCTTTCGGCTAACTTGGTATCATCCCTACCTCTTCTGCAGCAAACTTCAACACAGCTGTGAAAGGAGTGTTTTCAGGAACGCTAAGTCTGTAAATTCAAAGAACGAATTGTGTTAGGAAGATAAGTAATATCATCACAATAATTAATAAATTTTGGACGAATTAGGCTTGGCTCACATGTACCACTTCACAATGTACCACTAATGGTGGTTGTTGAGTGGTTCGGCTGTTGCTGGAATCGACCACTCTACAACCACAATTTAGTGGTTGCTTGTTGCCCATGTCGACCACAACATGCTCAGTACAAAATGGATTTCGAAGAAGTACGCCTAATAATGGCATCATCTAAATACACTCAGAGGGGCACGAACGGTGGTGCCCGTTCCACAGTGGTTGACCGATGGCCGGCGTGTCGCGCCGTGTGAGTTGTGTTTGACCACTGCCAGGGCTTATTTTGTGGATACCATCCACTCGATTATTACGACAGCTGTCAAACTTGATTGCAAAGTGTAGCACGTGTGAGTGCTACGCCGACTTTCCGTGACTGTCCACAATCACTCAACCAGCCACCATTTTGTGGTCGCGAGGTGTGGTTATGAAGTGGTATATGCATATCACATGTGAGCCTAGCTTTTAGTCTAAATATTTGGACTTATTGTACGACAGATGAACCACGCCAGGATCAACAGTGGCCCTTACACATGGTTTCAGCGACCCACCAGGCTATAGCTAAGATCTACCTGCTTGGCAACCGACTGTGTCTCTTTTCCCGCAAAACATGGGGCCACTATAATGTTGTGAAGTGGTTCATCTGTCGTACCATGGTCGTACAATAGCTCCAAATATTTTCTCAATATTTTTGGGACATCCATATTTTTATGCATGCAGGTTGACAGCTTGCCAGCTGTTGCTTCACACTTACATTTTATATGGTAGTTTTGGATCAGACGTCAAGGTAATTTTAAAAGTAACCTTGGACCTAGACGTATAAATGTAATTGCTTTTACACCAAATAAAAAGAAATAGACTTAATTAAATTTTAAAAAATGAAATGACCAACTTACGCCATGTTTGATTTCCTGCCACAAGACACTCGCTAGAGGTCGTGACTATTCAGCGCCGGCGTGACGTTTTCGCGGCATTTGCCTGTGCAGTCGATTTCTCTTTCATTCTTCGATCTCTATTTTGTTTTTTGATTTATTTGTCTATTAATTGAAGTAATATTTTGCTTAAAGTCAGTAATAATGTCTGAACCTGATCCAGATGTTTCATCTGCTGCTGTTGAACCGACGGAAGAGTCTGTAAGTTTTCAGAATTATTCTCACAAAAGAAGCATCCTATTGTTTCGTTCTGATTCCATTTGCAATTTTTGGTTCATCTTGGAATGTTCCAGAACAATACGTCTCCAGAAAATGAGGAAGAGGATCCACCAACGAATGAAAGAGGAGAAGATTTTGATGTTAAACTGGTTAGTGCCGTTTAAAATAGTATAAGGTCATTTTAATACATACTTTGTTGTTAGGGAATTAGCCCTAAAGGTAGTGCATAAATGAAGTCATCATCTGTAAAATCCAAAATCAGGCCTGTCTACAGGGACGTCATTTGGGGGGGGGGGGGCAGGGGAGGGCATTTGTTCCCCCCCCCCCCAACTTTCTGACATATACTAAATAAACTAGCAAAATAGGCACTTTTGATGAATTTTAGCCCACTTTTGAGTGTTTTTGAGCAAAAAAAGTCGCCTGTGGCGCATTTTGTATCAATTCAAATTTTCGCCTGCGGCTAAAAATTTTGAATATCTTTTTGAGTCTGCCCCCCTTAGCAAAAAGTTTAAATGACGCCCCTGCCTGTCTGTTATTGCTAATTATGTACCCGTATTGACATAAATTAGAGGCCAAATAGTTAGCCAAGGGAGAACCTTTTGGTACATGGGCCAGGTGCCTAGCGGAGCCCTGGTCAGTTGAAGTTCTGTTCCTGGATAAGTTAAAGCTGCTCTGTCCTGAAAAATTTTTTTTTCCAAGATAAAGTTCAGTGCACGTGCATATGCCAGCAAACCAAATGTAATTGGCACATGCTTGGAGCCCCAATTTGGAACCAAATGTCTTGAGGATAGTGCAGCTTTAAGTTGTTGAGGTAGTATGAGAAGTTCAGGAGGTAGTAGCCTCTTTTAAGCCTGTTGTACTGGTTGTTTGTAACCACCGTACCATGTTTATTGGGGCCATTCAAGTATGATGTCCTCAAAAAAACTAATTTTTATTAACCCTACCCCTAGTCACTATAAGTAGGATTCGACCATAAACCCCCTCATTTCCCCCCCCCTTTAATCCTACGTATTATTTACACAAAAAATACAACTGCCTAATCAACAGTTATTTTCAAAGAGCAACCACATAAAGTTGGCAGAATGTTTAAATAAAATTATTAAATGAAGTGCGACTTTCCCTTTAAAACAGATTTAATTTGATATAAATATGCAAATTATTTTAAATATGTGAAAAAAAAGCATAATAAAATGGAAATTTGAAAATGAAAAAGTACACTTCTCCCCATGTCATCATTTGTAGGATTTCCCCATAAACCCCCCTCCCCTAAACTATTGGCGTTATATTTGGATGGCCCCTAAGCTCGAAGAAGCAGAAATAAACTTATCCACAATAACACGTTGTAGCGTGTGAATTGCTTGTTAATTTTGAGACCAACTGGGAGTAACCGAGGAGCAGAAGCGATTCCAGTATGCCGGTTCTACTGGAAGATACTTGGAAGCTGAACCTGGTAGCCAAGGGACCCTCAGCTGAACGGTACCCTTACATAGTATATTAAAAAAGTAAAAATGTACATGTTCTTCTTTTCAGGAAACTGATCGTAGTAAACGATTTGGCTACTTACTGAAGCAAACAGAAATATTTGCTCATTTCATGAGCAGTATAGCTGCTGGCAAAAACGCTCCAAACAGCCCATTCAAGTTAAAGCCTGGACGTCCAAAGTTGAGGAAAAATGATGAGAAAGCTAAATTATCGGCTGTTGGAGAGTACGTTGCAGTGTTCGGTTTTTATTTTTTTCAATTGTTGTAAACGTATTTAATATTGAGATGGTATCGCGGCCGGACGTCAGTGCATGTGCACTCGGAAGCATAAATTTTACCATTATTTCTATCCTCTTGTTAATAGCCATCGGCATCGCAAAGCTGAGCAAGAAGAGGATGAGGAATTGCTTTCGGAATGTCATAAAGCACACCTGAAGACAATTACACGATTTGAAGAGTCGCCACCTTGTCAGTTAATTCATCTGCTTTAAAATATTAGTACATGTATATCAAATTGAAATTACCGCCTGTACCTGAAATTACTCATTTTTAAAATAGATATTAAATGTGGCGAGCTTAGGGATTACCAAGTCAGGGGTTTAAATTGGATGATTTCGTTGTATGAAAATGGCATCAACGGAATATTGGCTGATGAAATGGTAACTATTTGTGTTTATTCATGACTTAAATCAATATTGGTTGTTTTAGCTTGCGACGTCTACCAGCAATAATTACAATTTTTTACATGTATCTAGGGTCTAGGCAAAACATTGCAAACAATTTCTCTGCTAGGTTATATGAAACATTATCGAAGTGTGCCAAGCCCTCATCTGATTATTGTTCCAAAGTCAACATTGCACAACTGGATGGCCGAATTTGCTCGTTGGTGTCCATCTCTTAAAGCAGTCTGTCTAATTGGAGATCAAGCACAAAGAGTAAATTCAATTTTTTAAGTTGCCTCTTACCATGCAAGGCCTACTGTATATATGACTATGTTTATATTGCTGAACTTTTTACTTTTACCAGGCTGCATTTGTTCGGGATACATTGATGCCGGGCGAATGGGATGCATGTGTAACATCTTATGAGATGGTACTGAAGGAAAAATGCGTATTTAAGAAATTCAACTGGCGATACCTCATTATTGATGAGGCACATCGAATCAAAAATGAAAAGTCTAAGGTAGGAAAAATTAAAGAAACTATGCGAGGTAATTTGAATCATTTCTAAAACCTATGTATAATTTTTTTTATAGCTTTCTGAAATTATTCGAGAGTTTAAATCTGCAAATCGACTTCTTCTCACCGGCACACCTTTACAGAATAATTTACACGAACTTTGGTCTCTGTTAAATTTTCTTTTGCCAGATGTGTTTGACTCCTCAGAGGTACAACATTTTACAGCCTCAAATTAGATTCCAGATGCTTTCTTCACCTCATTAATTTTATCGATCCTTGCCTAGGATTTTGATTCTTGGTTTAATACCAATACTTGCCTGGGTGACAACACTTTGGTTGAAAGGTTACACGCCGTACTTCGTCCATTTCTGCTAAGAAGATTAAAATCTGACGTGGAGAAGAAATTGCCTCCTAAAAAAGAAGTTAAAGTTTACGTTGGCCTAAGCAAGTTGCAAAGAGAATGGTAGAAATTGTGCTAGCAGAATTTTGGGAATTAAATTTTGCCATGGTTCAGAGTATAAATTTCACTTATTTTGTAGGTATACGAGGATTTTAATGAAGGACATCGACGTCGTCAATGGTGCCGGAAAATCTGATAAAATGAGGCTACTTAACATTCTCATGCAGCTGAGAAAATGTTGCAACCACCCATATTTATTTGATGGGGCTGAACCGGGACCACCCTACACTACCGATAAGCATCTTGTTTTCAACTGTGGAAAAATGGTCATATTGGATAAATTATTGGCTCGATTGAAGGAACAGGGATCTCGTGTCCTGATTTTCAGCCAAATGACCCGTTTGCTCGATATCTTGGAGGATTATTGCATGTGGCGTAATTACAATTACTGTCGGCTTGATGGTTCCACACCTCACGAGGATCGGCAGGTAATCTTTCTATAAAGTGCTGCCTGATTGACGATAAATTCTCCGAGTTAACACTGTAATTTTGAATTCGGTTTCTAATTGTTGATTTTTTCTTGCTTGCAGAAATCGATTACAGATTACAATTCTCCGGGAAGTGACAAGTTTATTTTCATGTTGTCTACACGTGCCGGTGGTTTGGGTATTAATCTTGCCACTGCAGACGTGGTGGTCCTCTACGATTCGGATTGGAATCCCCAATCCGATCTTCAAGCCATGGTTTGTAAATTGTAGCACGTTCAAAGAGAAATTATTTGGCATATGAATTCAAGGCTCCCATTTGTCCTAAAATTCCTAAATTTTTGCTAAATTCCTTAAATTGTCATAAAATTTATAAAAAATGTCCTAAAAATCCTAAAATTTATGAAAAATTTAAAATAAATATCAAACGAACATGCATTTACATCGTGTAATGATGTAAAATTGTTCATTTAAAATTACCAGGCTTGCTTATTGGTAGGCAAACCCATTTGAAATGTTCAACCTCGCTATAATAAACAGAATTTAAAAAACCTGCTCAAAAGAAAAGTAGGTGGTGAGTGGGAGCACTGTGAATTTTAATTGGAAGACATATGCGTTTAACAACTCATGTAAGTGAAGTAAGGATACACAATATTTAAAATTTCAGGACCGAGCTCACCGAATTGGGCAGACAAAACAGGTTAGGGTTTTTCGTTTAATCACCGATAACACGGTCGAGGAGCGCATCGTAGAGAGAGCGGAAGTTAAACTTCGACTAGATACCATCGTCATTCAGCAAGGTAATTTCTGAACTTTCGTGCTGAAGTAAAAATGCAAAACTAGCTTGTATATTGAGCCATTTGACTCAGGGAGACTGGTTGATAGCACTGCTGCTAAGCTTGGGAAGGACGAAGTGCTGGGCATGATTCGTCATGGTGCCGATCATATTTTTGCCTCTAAAGAAAGCGAAATCACAGATGAAGATATCGATGCAATCTTAAAAAGGGCTGAATCTAAAGTGGGTTTAAATTCTTTACAATTAGGACATAAGTTTTTGCACGTGTGTGTCCAGGTTTTTCAAAAATCGTTGTTTTTTTTTAAGACTGAACAGCTCAAAAACAAACTGGAAAGTATGGGTGAGAGCTCTTTGCAAAATTTTACTTTGGATGCCCCTACTGAGAGTGTATATAAGTTTGAAGGTGAGGATTATAGAGAGAAACAGAAAGCCATGGGACTGGGTCATTGGATTGAGCCACCGAAACGAGAAAGAAAGGCAAATTATGCTGTGGACGCTTATTTCAGAGAAGCTTTGCGCGTCACGGAACCCAAGGCACCCAAAGTGAGTTTATGAACTTATTTTTAATATGAAATGAAAGGAATCTAAAAATATTTGCATTTCCATTTGAAGGCTCCACGTCCTCCCAAGCAGCCGAATGTTCAAGATTTTCAGTTTTTTCCACCTCGGCTATTTGAGCTGTTGGATAAAGAAATCTATTGCTTTAGAAAAAGCATTGGTTACAAGGTATTGGTATTTTGTTTTTAATGCATTTTAATGCCCATTTAATTGCTCGAAAAATAAAAGCAGCATTAAGCATTTTTAAATGTATTTTCTGAACCAGGTACCACGAAATCCAGATTTAGGTCCCGAAGCTACTCGCACACAAAAGGAGGAACAGAAAAGAATTGATGAGGCTGAACAACTGATGGAAGATGAAATTACCGAAAAGGAGAAGCTACTTACTGAGGTAAAAGTGGCAGTTTATTATCATCAATTATAATTTTTGTAATAAAAATGTGGGGAAAAAATTAAATGCTGAAGTTGGTATTTCTTTAAAAGATTTTGAGACTAAATATTTTTACTCCAGTATGCATGTTTGTCTTTTTTTTTTTTTTGAAAAATGTGGCTAATAATTATTTAATACTTTCCCAAGAAATTGCAATATCATGAGCACTTTCACTAGTATTTTAGTCCAAAGCACTTTTTCTTGAACTATTTTTCAGACTTTGACTTTGTGTAATCTTGAAAGTTAAATTTTTTGGGAAAATTATCGGTTTAAAAACTTTTCTTCACCATTTGATTCCAGGGTTTTACAAATTGGACTAAGCGAGACTTCAATCAGTTCATTAAAGCGAATGAAAAGTTTGGACGAGACGATATAGAGAGCATTGCCCGTGAGGTAGAGGGCAAGTCATCGGAGGAAGTAATGGAATACTCGGCTGTATTTTGGGAGAGATGTAACGAATTGCAGGACATCGAGCGCATCATGGCCCAAATCGAGAAAGGCGAAGCAAAAATACAGAGAAGGTCGAGCATCAAGAAAGCTTTAGATGCCAAGGTAAATTCAAACCAGAAAATTTGACCTATATATTGCCAACAAAATGTTATCCAATGAAAGCCAAGTATTTAGAATTTGAGTCCAAAATTAGTTACAGGGTTCGTACGGGTCTTGAAAACCCTTGAAAGTCCTTGAGAAATGAGCAGGGGATTGAAAGTCCTTGAAAGTCCTTGAATTTTGATGATGGCCCTTAAATATCGTTGAAAATTGATTTTGATTAGGTTTTTAATTAATTTAAACTTTAAAAGTAGACCTAATTCTACCACAAAAAAAAAATCATTTTTAACTTTAAATTAACTTAAAACTTATAAAGCGTAACATTTATTATCTAGATGAGTTCCCACTCACCTGGAAAGTCAGGGGATTTTCCAAAGAACTAGTGAAATATCAGGGAAATGTCTGAACAAAAAAAAAGAAATGAAAATAAGATAAAAATGGAAGAGAAATTGTAGAATAATTAATCAAATTATTATAAGGCGAGAAATACTAGTTTTCACGAACTAAATACGATTTACTAAGGGGGGGGGGTCATACAAATATGACGTCATCAGTTTAGGGGAAGGTGTGTTACAGGGAAAATAAAAGGTTTGGCAACAGGTTGATAGTAGCGTAATCTCAATCTGTTTAGAAATAGTTTTGAAATGGTTAGGAAAATTTAAGGAATCGGTCAGGGAAAGTCATGGAACTCAATTGGTAAAAATTAGTGGGAGCCCTGCTTTATTTTGACACTATAGATGGACGTTTTAGCTCAAAACAAGGCATGAAAGGGTCCTTGAAAATTGAATAAATGGTCCTTGGAAGTCCTTGAAGTTATTTTGTGTAAGTGTACGAACCCTGTAGTTAAGTTTTGTATTTTTGTATATTAGATGGCCCGATATCGGGCGCCTTTTCATCAGTTGCGAATTGCCTATGGCACGAATAAGGGCAAGAATTACACGGAAGAGGAGGATCGCTTCTTGGTTTGCATGTTGCACAAACTGGGTTTCGATAAAGAAAACGTTTACGACGAGTTACGAGCCGCTGTGCGCGCTGCGCCGCAATTTCGGTTTGATTGGTTCATCAAGTCGAGGACTGCTATGGTACGTAGCCAAAACTTATGCGTTTTAATCGTCGGTAACTTGTAAGATGGGGAAATTAAGAATTATGTTGGTCGATATTACCAGGAATTGCAACGGCGTTGCAACACGCTGATCACCCTTATCGAACGGGAAAATCAAGAACTCGAAGAAAAGGAAAAGGCCGAGAAAAAGAAACGTGGCCCCAAAGTGGGAACACCAAAAAGCTCGCAAAAAAGAAAATCAGATGGAACTCCCGACAGCCGGGCTGGCAGGAAAAAGAAGAAAAATTAATGTCTTGTTGGTACATTTGTTTCTTTTTGTGTATTTAAATATTGGTTAGGCATGTGGGCCATGTCTATTTTAAATCATGGCATCACTCGCTATCACCATGATTCAAAATTACAACTTCAATAGAACGTTCTTTTATATCGAGTCTGTTTTTACGTAAATTGTACTCCCTATTACATTCCACCCTCAACTTGCATGTGCTTTATCATTGATCTGTAGAGATACCGTAATTGGTTCTGTTTGTTTGGAAAATTACAAGCATGGACTCTCATGAAGTGTTTGTGTGATTCAATCAAGAGATTCACTTGGGATTCAACCTGATTAGGTCTAAAAATGATAAAAATTATTTTTTTATTTTGATTTTTAATTACCAATTAATTTAAAAAATTGCTATTTTGGAATTTTCAAAATAATGTAGAATTTGGTTTTAAAAAAAGTTCCAAATTTGCCATAATTGCCAATTTACAGATTTCTGAAGTAATAATTAATTAGTTTAATGATACTGCAAACCAGTGGCATATATAGCGAGGGAGAAGGGGGCCCTGGGGCCCTTTTTGGCTTTCGTGCAATTGACTTTAAAATGGGCCCTTTTGTACTCTTTCTTGCTCCCCCCTTATAACCCCCCACCCTTATGCCCCTTTGACATATATAGTTACGCCGCTGCTGCAAACGTGAATACTCCTCCCCCCCCCCTCCCCCCCATCCATAGCCACCTATGCCCCATCCCTCAACAAAAAAAGGGAAAATGCAAACGTATTTTATGGACGACCCCATAGCAGACTGCAAAGGAAGGAATCGCTGCTTTTGAAGTGTCTGAAATCTTAGTTCCCATTAAGGGGCCGTTCATTAAAGACGTTTGCAAAAAAGGTCTATTTTAGGACCCACCGACCCCTTTGTCAACTTTTGTCAACATTTAGAGAAAGGACCCACCCACCCCCATTGTTGACGTCGTCTTTTTTAAAATATTCATTTTTAATATTTTAATATAAAATATTAACTACTGAAATTATTATGTCAACTCGGTGACGAAGGACCCCCCACGTGACACCTTATTGGTCAACTTTTGGCAAATGACCCACCCACCCAACTGCAAACTTCTTTAATGAACGGCCCCTAACATCGAACAAATAATATTGTACATCAATATTTATTGTAAGTTTATTCAGTATTCTAAAATAATGATATTATAAATGCCTTCACATCAGTGGAGGGTCAGAAACTAGGCGCATAAGTGCATGATTGTGTAGGTTAATACGAGATCGCGGGCCTGAAAAGTGGTAGGCCTAAAAGTTAAAATTCCCCTTTCTGAAAAAGGTTAAATTTACAATGGTTAATAAAATGCTCGTTCTTCATTTTCAGCAAAGAAAAGAAATGACTGTTTCCACAGTATCGTGGTGTGCATGATATTAGTCATATTACATTGGAATATTTGCTTCAAAAAAGGACTGAATTAATCCAAGCCTTAAAAAAAATGCAAGTTTGCACTGACACTAGTGAAGCCATTGAGCTTTTCTTACCACAGGGTTTATATCTGAAGCCCGTAGCACGTGTTAGTATTTGTGTGCAGTTACCTCAGATGAAACTACCCGGTAAATCAATTTCCAATTGGGAAGTCATGGAAAAAATCAAGCGTATGATAAGGCCGGACGAATTCACCATGCTAAAGGTGACTAAAAGTACGCTAGAATTCATACGATTTGAAGGCGAAACCGAGAATAAGACTAATTTAAAGGGAATTGTGGCACGACTAGAGAACAAATCCATAAAGTTGAGCGGCTTTCCGGATATGCTTAAAGTTCGATCAGCCGAAGCCAAGATAAATTTTCCAACGCGCCACGATTGGGATTCCTATTTTAGAGATGCCAAAAACATGAATGAAATGAAACCCGGCGAAAGGCCCGACACCATTCACTTTCAGAATTTGCCATGTCGTTGGTTTGCCAATAAAAAGGAACAAGATAAAAACAGACCCAGCGAGTACATCTTGAAAAAAGTGTTCGAATCCTACGGAGCAATAAGACTCGTTGACATTCCAATGCTCGATCCTTATCTTAGAGAAATTACCAAGAAGAACGGAACCATACAGACATTCAGTTTTGGGCACGATTTAACCTTTGAAGCTTACATTCAATACAGAGAGTACATTGGATTTGTCAAAGCCATGACTGCTTTGAAAGGCATGAAACTGTTGAACAAAGGAGAGGATGGGAAATGCTTTACTGCCGAAGTTAAAGTTTGTATAAATTAATAATAGCAGGTTATGAAGTTGTGCGCTAAATATAATGTAGGCCTTGTTGGTTGGTTATTCGCAATGGATACAAGTATATTTTAATTAATTAATACTGAAGTCAAATTAAACTTGATTTTAATCTTGCAAAGATAAGAACAGAAAGAATCGTGCTAACATAGCACATGCTAATTCAACAGCAGATTTCTAAACCTAAACAAAGTTAAGTTGTTGAATAATTAAATATCAACATGCCTACCCTTCAAAATTATGCTGTATGATGACTATTCTTATTCAAAATTTGTTGTAGTTATATTTCATAAAATGCAAATTTTCTTAAAGCTGTACTGTCCTGAAACATTTAAAGTAAAATTTGTGCATGGTGCAAAACCTTGAAATTTGTTGCCTGCTTAGCCATTTATGAAGTTTTCCTTACTGGATGTATCAAATGAATCTTTAACAGGGCTTTGGTGATTGAGTTACTTGCTAACGCTACTGTGTATCTTTATTCTGTGAAAGTTTTTAGCGAATCTTTTTAAATAATCGGAATAAAATACATGTGCTCAAAGTTAGGCTAGCCTGCATTACATCGATTCTCAACTAGTCTTGAAATAGTTACAGTGTACTACTAAATCACAAATAACTTTGTCTATCGTAGGTAGAATTTGATAAAAGCAAGTATCTTAGTGAAGAAAATATGAAAAAAAGGCAGTCTGAACGAGATAAGTTAATCCAACTGGAAAAAGAAAGGGAAGCCAGAGTGCTTAAAGAACGGGAATTGGAAGAGCGAAAAAAAGAGGAGGAAAGGTGATTTTTGTGCATTTTAAAAATGGCTTTAACTTGTGAATATATATACTTAGGACTTTGGCATGCAAAATGATAGGGCAAGGTACGAAGAGGAAGAAAAAGAGCGAGAAAAAAAACGAGAGGAAAAGATTCGTAAGCGGGATGAAAGGAGGAAAGAAAGAGAAGAAAAGCGACGCATAAAGTTGTTGGAAAAGAAGCGCCTACAAGAAGAACAGAAAGTTGCTGAGAAAAATGCATCACGGGAACGAACGGATCTGATCCAAATACGTAAAATGGAGGCCCTAAGATTACTTACAGTATTATTCGAAAGAATTAAGGTACGTATTCTTCACTTGTAATACATATGTGGCATTATGGATTTCTTAAAGGAATATCCACACAGTAATTAGTGCAACGTTTGCATGTTCTGTAATGAAAGTATAAGAAAAAACTGAAAATAAATGATAAGATAAGCTATCCCATTTGTTGCATCTAGTTTTAAGGTCACCAGAAATGAATTTGTTAGATTTTCTTTATATTTAGTATATGATTAACATTTTACAGTTGAATATTCATATTCATATCAATTTGTTTTTCAGGAAGACAAGCAAACAGAGGAAGTACAAAAAAAGATGCAGGAGTTAGAAAAAGAAAGGTTAAGGCAGCTGCAGGAAGAAGAGCAAAAGAAAGAGACTGAAAAGAGGGTAAAACTCGAAGAGGAAGAAAAACGATGGAGAAAATTAGCAGAGGAAGAGAAACTGTTGAGGGAAAGACTCGTGAAAAACTTAAAAACCAAAAAAGAAATTCTTATGGAACAAGAACGGGAGAAGTTAAGGAAAGAAATATCAGGAAAAAATAAACTAAAAAGTGTTTTAATTAAAATAAAAGGTGACAAAACTATGAAATCGCATTCAAAGCAGCATATTAAAGATGTCGGCAAAAGGTAGTTTTTAAAATTTTACTTTTCAAAACCTCTACTTATGCCCACATATTGTATAAAAGTGGATTAAAATGTTTTGTAATGAAATGTGTTTTGGTCTCAGTAAGATTCACTCAATGAGTGCTCAGCAAGTGGCCACGCAAGCAAGTTTTCTTTTATTGAGCTTAAAGGGAAACTTATGTGCGTGTATTACTTTCTTGCTAAAGTAACGTTCAAGAAGTAATCAAGGCTCCCATTTGTCCTAAAATTCCTAAAATTTTGTACATATTTGCCAAATTTTAGACCAAACTTTTTATGGTAAACTATATTTATTTTATAGTTAATTTTAGATTTCAAGGTGCCCGTATGCTACTTTTTAAATCCAGAGGAAATATCAAATGCTAAAGGAGACACATTAGATAAAAATAAACAATAAGATATTTTTATTGACAAATATTGAATAGGCAGTATACACAACTACAGTTATCGTATTATAATTAGCTCCATTTTGTGCACATAAAGAGTTTACTTTATTTTTTTCTTTTGCTTGGAAATATGTTTTAAAAAAAAACATTTAAGTGTGTTTCTGCCATCAAAAATTTCCGGTCATGATGCTCTTAAGAAAATCCTTATTGTTAATTAAGAAATCCCAAATAATACCCTTTTTATAAACCCCCACAACACTAACAAACAGTTATCAAAAGATTGTAAACTCTTTCCATTGAAAAAAGCGACAATTTACAGTTTTTCTTTTATATGGAATTGCATTAGTTTTAGTGTAAAATCAAGCTTTTAAGATTTAATTCACTCATTTTTTGCTCTCTCTCCATCCGTCGGTGAGCCTTCCGCTTTTAAATCGTGCTGACTTTGGTCTTCATCTTCTGAATACTCATTTGGTTCTTCCCCGGGTTTTAACAAACGTCCAATATAATCGTACCTCTCTAAAATTGAAAATGCAAACTTAGCTACTGTGATAACTTTTGTCTAATTTTTGCAAAAGTTTGGGCATGCCAGAGGATCCTTACCACTAAACTGCATTTCCCATTCTCTAACACTATCCATTTGCATGGTATTTAAATCGGATAAATCATCGTATTCATCTTTCACAGCATCCACTGCAAATGTGGCCAGTGCCCGGGTAGCATCTCTTCCAGCAAATGCAGAATAAGGACCACCTATTTAAAGAAATTTGTAATAAATTATGACATTAATTTTAATAATGTAAACAAACATATATTGCCACAGATGTTAGAATGTATGAGTTATAGGCTTGCGAAAAGTGCAGAGACAGGGTTCACGCAAATGCTCATAACTCGGAAACGGTTTGGACTACAGCACAGAAATTTCACATGCTTTCCTACAATACATGGGGGTACATTCGCATAAAAAATTAGCAAAATCCGTGAGGGTCAGGTGGGGAAATTTTGGGAAATTGGGCGTTTTGGCATGGAATGACCCTGGTTAACTTTGCAATGTATCACAAAACATGCTTAACAGGGCTAAATGATATCGCTAAAGAAAATTATTATATGTACAGAGGTGGTTTTTGTAATCCACTGTAAAAATAGAAATGGGAAAAGACTGGAGGATGAAACTGCTCCAGAAATCGCCTAAATATATTTGAAAAAGAAAGCCAAAGATTTAAACCCAGCAGGATTGGGCTGAGAATCTCGAGGTGCGACCTATTTGACCATTAAGCAAATCACTCTCCAGAATACATCAGGATCAAGAAGTTTTAAAATCATGATCTCTCAATTGTCGGATAGTTATACACTAAAAAAAAAAGATTTTGAGTCTCCAATTGTAGGGTATGTTTCCTTATACACGTGATTAGTAGCCTATGGGCTAGGTAGGGTTAGTTCGGATTATGACAGCAGGTAGTCTGGGGGCACAGTCCTTCAGGGTTTTAAGAAAGTTATTGCAAAACTTTCACTAAAAAAACTTGAATTTTATACTTTCTATCTCCTTGCCATATGTTAACCAGAGCCATTCAAAATGTACATCGTAACATTATTGCGTGTAATGTCTTTCTTAAAAATTAGCTACTGCCATAGGTTTAATATATGCCACTGCCTAAATATTTAGGTACAATGAACTGTAGCAGAGCCTTGTGATTTTTTTACCACTACACAGTTTCTCAGTGTAGGCATATTTTTTATTCAGCAGCTAACAAAAGCACTTACAGCAAAGAGAATGAATTAGCATCATTTTCCTCCGCTAGTTCTGTCTGCTTAATTTCAAACTAGAGGCGAGTGTATGTTCTGGCACTAAAGTATGAATATTCCTATAATATTCTAGCATCCTCTAGCAGACAGAAATCTTTTTGCTGAATTAAGGAATACGCAGTTATTCCTTTAGTCTTTAGGCTTTGTAAGAGGGGGGAGTGGAGGGGGGGTGCAGTCCCCTGGTTAGTTAGGAAATCCTGTGGTTTTGCTATGGTTCAATAGCGCCCATATTTTTAAGGCTACACATTGCTTAGTACTCCAGCTGAATACAAAATTGAGTAGACAAAATATTAACGAATGGTGATGAAAACAAATTAAAATATCTGCAGTCTCATCAGTTACGCTGTTATACAATCATGACCTACAGTCTGCTTTCGAGCAAACTTTACCCATGTAGTCCAAAGTGCTTGCTGATAATTATGTAACCTATACCATAACTTTTAATTGCGTTTAACCACTAAAGAAAATAGATACCACGTATTATAATAGCTTATTACCTGGTCCATAAAATCTCCTTCCTTTTGAAACATCAAAAACTTTGCCATTTACAGCAACAAGTACTCTTTTCTCAGGTTCCAATAATCCATCATACTGCTTCAATTGCTCCAAGGTTAAATCTTGCTTTTTTAACGGGGGAAGCTCAGGTTCCCTGGGTGCAACTGGAGGAGGGCTGTTTTTTTTAACAAATATTTTGTACAACAAGACACCACATATAGCTAACAATGCCAAATTGATAGGACTATATATTATATCAAAGACAGAACTACTGGACAAAGCATCAGACGCCGAATCATCAACACCTTGCTGGATATTTTCCGCCATCTTTAAAAATACATGCGATCATTAGGCGCGCGGCTGACGGCGTGGCTCACGGCTAACCATGTGCGTCACTTGTCATACCATACCGTTTCCGCTTGTCTGCAAAAGTAGAATTTTCGTACATTGCTAAATCTGAAAAGATTTTGAATGGTTTTAATTAATAATTTTGAAAAATTAAGCTTACAAAATTATAAGTTATTCTATGAACTCAAGGGACGACGATCTTTCTCCTAGCGGAGCTGAGGCCGCGAGGTAATTGCACATATTTGATATTTTAAAATTGTACTCTCATGTTAAGAGACCTCGATTTGTTAAGCCTAACTAACCATGTTGATGCCAGGATGATTCGCTGTTTTGCCATATAAATTATTGTGAAACTCCAAATGAAGAAATAACAGTTTCTTTATTTAGACATAACGACCTTAAGCAAGAGCTAGTTCGATGCATTCAGTCATTTGTTGTTTTTCTTTCCAGTAAAAATTTCCTGACAGACGATTCTCACGAGCATTTTCAAACTGAAGAAATGTGAGTTGGTCCTTGATACAAATTTTAGTCTGTAATGCAAGTAAAGTAGCTTTAATTCCTAATTTACTTTATATTAAAACTGACATCTTTTCTTACTTAGGAAACGTGCAGCTGCTAAAAAACTTATTGAACGATATTATTATCAGCTGAAAGATGGCTGTGGAAATTCAAGTTGTACAAATGAGTTCTGTGCAAGTTCTGGAAAGGTAAATGGTGAACGGGGATTTATTTCATTTTTTTCTCTAATTTGTAAGGCATTTGAAATAGTTTTGCAAATGTTGTCAACCTTTTTTAGATGTACCATTCATGATTGTACATTTATTTTGTTGTGAAAACATCGATCCTGACTTTCAAGGAATAGAAATAGAGAAACATTCCTAGCAGAACAGCAACAATAAATCTAACCAAGAGGTTTTGCCTTCGTAGTATTTTACAAATATTGTAAACTTCAGACCCCAACTACACGTAATCATTCATTCTAAACAAATTTTTATATTAATTGACATTTTAGTAGTTAATATTTTGGGTTCCTAAAGGCATCTTGAAAATCCTCGCCAACACATTATAAACATATGGCAGTGCATTTTTCTAAACTTTATTGCCAATTTTATAATAAAAGTGTTTTTGGGCAAAAATCCTGGACCTGCTGAGCTACAAACTTCTACAAAGGAATATTCACTCCAACGATTTTTTTTTAAATTTGGCCTTCTAGTTTGAGCATTTATCGAAAATTTAGTAACATTTGAAGCAGTATTTTATTTTTGTAATTTTAATTTGTTAACCTGGCAAAAAGTGTGGGTCACAGAATGAATTAAAACTACTTTATTTATTAATTTTGTATAGATTCAAGTAAAATCTGCAGATCAAGCAGCCGCGAAGGCATTGCTCTTATTTCAAAGCAAAGCAACGTTATGTGAACAAAATCCGGCAAAAGTTGCCAAGTTGCCATCGAATGAATCCAGTCAATCAACTGTATCTTCCGCCTTAACCCATACAGCGCCTGTGCTCACAAATTTTGCCATGGATAGTTTCAATTCCTCTTTATCACCTTCCTCGGTGAATAAAGCGTCGTCACCAGCATTATCTGCAATGGATACTTCGGAAGGCCATACTACCTTACTACAAAAGTTAATTAATCCTTGTCTCGTATCACCTGAACCTTCAGCATCAACATCGCAGTCAGCAAAAAAAGCAGGTAAAAATTTGCATATTTAGATTTGTGAATTTGGAGAATTCCTTTACTTTGGTCTTTATTCTTAGGTTATGTTTTTAAGAATTAATTCTAAAAATATTCACATTGCTTTTATAAGCTTTAAAATGTTACATAACTAATTTTAATTAAAGGTTTTTGGGGAATTAGGTAAAAGTTAATTAAAGTTTCACTTTTAGTTTGTAAATGTGTAGCTTCATTATTTTTTGCTCCAATTTCGAAATTTTTAAGAATGTATTCCTATGCATTTTATAATTTTCATTAATTCCTTTTCTGTATCATTTTGTTTATAGGAAAGCAGGAAGCTTTGTTTTTGACGGAATCCAGAATGAAGGAAATTATTTCTATATGCAACGAGGAGAAAACTTATTCTCTGTTGATACGCACTTTAGGCCAAGTCTATTCAAATCCTGAAGGGTTGATTAAAAGCTTTCGTTTGGAACGAGTTGTACCACATTTGGAAAGCTTGTCCAAGGAGGCGATTAGGGTTATAGAAGGAGACCAAGATAAAGATTTAGATTCAAAAGAAGAAAGGATTGCCGAGAAACCCACCATCGTCTTAAAACCCGACGAAATAACCGTTGACCTCGAAGCGTTACACCGTGCATACGATGCTTTGTTTTCTATCCCGGATTTGCCCTTCCAAGGAGCCCTAGTTAATGCGCTTCTCATTTTGTATGAAAATGCAGAGTTAGATTTACGATATCATCGCGTTTACGAACAAGACCCGAATTACTTAAACATTTTCATCATAGTCCTTGAGATCCCCATACTGGCTAGCGATGAGTTTTTGGAAACAGTGATGCCCCTGTTTTGCAAGGCTGCCTCGTACTTGCCAGTTGCTGGTCAGGCAAAGCTCGCCAGAATTCTCGTCAAATATAACGCACACAAATTGAAACACTTTGTCGATGTATTGCATCAGTTGATAACTTCAAAAGTCATAGTCGGCCAGCAGTTGCCAGAATACTGCGTAAACGACGACGAAGGAGTCGTTTCAGCCACCAAATTTATGAAGATCCTATTTTATGCATCCATTTTTGGTGGCCAATTAGATAATGCCTCTTTGATTGCGGAAGAGAATGAACAGAATGAAGCTGAAGATAATCTGCAAGACTTACTTCAAGGAGCAATTAGTCGAGAAAACAAGGAACCCAAGCCAGTCAAGGAAGATCCTTTGGGACAAGAATTGGAAGTCCGGACCATCGATTGCCGTAAACCGCTCATCTCCTTCGAAGATTTCTATAATGAACCATTGAATGATCAAATTGAGGTTGACAAAGATTTTGCCAATTACAAGGATTCTGATCGAGCCAAGTTCTCGTTCATGAATTATTGTTTCATTTTGACGCCGGCTACCAAGGCCCTAGGATTGTACTACGATAACAGAGTGAGAATGTATAACGAAAGAAGGATGTCAGTCTTTCATAGTTTTGTTCATGGGGAAGCTGCTAATCCCTACTTGCGTTTAAAAGTGAGAAGAGATCGGATAATTGAAGATGCCTTAATTGAAGTAAGTACCTGTAATGTTTATTACAATCAGCCACTTTCTGAAAGCAATTTTTTATTTCTGGGTTAACGAATATTTAGTGTTAATCTTTGACATAAATTACGTAGACTAGAATGTAGCAAGTCGTTACGTCTACCAGTTTCTGTGTTATAGTGTATAGCAAAATTAACAAAATTGCTTTAGATAGCATTGTGACTTGTCCTATTTAAATATTTTGCCCTAAACTGTTATCAAGACATTTTCATCAAGTTAGATTCCCGTAAGTCAAGCGACAAGAGAAAGTATTCCCAAACTTTCTAAATTGCACTACGTTTTCTTCAAGTCTTAAATAAATTACCAATGTTCTTACTAAAAAAAAATAAAAAACACAATGTTAGAAGTAGTAGAATCTAATATGATATGTACCTTGGTTCACCTAATTGTTTACCCATCCCTAATTGATTACATGTCCTGAGCAGAAAATCCTCATAGTAAACCATATTGATTTCATGTACGGGAGATCTTAGGGTCCATTCCCGGGGTCATCTTCCTTGAAAATGAATTTGCTGACCTCCCATAGTTCCTCCAAATAAATGCTGCCAAAGCTATACCGCTAAAAGCTGGTCACGATCGCATTCTTTAAATTTTCCTCTTATAATCTTTCACCTGCTCTGCACAAGGCATGCAAACTATTCACTATACCATTTCCATTTAATATTGCTGTAGTTTTGTGTTGTCCATAAAATAACTTAACTTTCTTCTTTTGAGTGACTTCCATCCATATACGCATTTAGGGGGAGGAGGGCAGGCCCCCCTTGAGATCTAAAATACATGTTAATATTCCCTCGACCCCTCCCCCACTTGAGAAAAATTTCCTATGGCGGCCCCCCTCCCTGCAAGCAGTTCTAAACGCGCCTATGCTTCCATCTTTATTAACTTGTTCTAGTTGGAGATGATTGCAATGGAAAATCCGAAAGATTTAAAAAAGCAGTTAGTAGTTGAATTTGAAGGCGAACAAGGTATCGATGAAGGTGGCGTCTCCAAAGAATTCTTTCAGTTAGTTGTCGATGAGATTTTCAAGCCAGATTTCGGTGAGTTGGATGTGTAGGAAAATTTAGAGCATTATGAAGGGGTAAAAATCTCTTGTCTGTTTTAACAATATTTCATTTTATAGGCATGTTCACTCTAAATGCTGACACCCAAATGCACTGGTTCAATCCCACGTCATTTGAAAATGATGGCCAGTTCACCCTAATCGGCATTGTGCTTGGTCTTGCCATTTATAATAATGTGATTCTGGACGTTCATTTTCCGCTGGTAGTGTATCGGAAGCTACTAGGCAAGAAGGGGTCGTTCGAAGATCTTGCCGATTGGGATCCGGTACGATTATTGTTCAACGAGTTTTTAAGGACTTATCGCAAGCTGGTTCTTAGTGATATGCCGAATATGAAAATTTGCATTTAGGCATTCTATACTTGATCATTTTTTTTCTCCGTAGTCCCTTTTCCAAGGCCTGACTGATCTTTTGCAATATGATGGTGACGATATTGAAAATGATTTTGATCAAACCTTCCGTATAAGTTACAAGGATATATTTGACACTCATCTGACGCATGATCTGAAAGAAAATGGAGATCATATAAGAGTCAATCATTCAAACAAAGCAGTTAGTGGTTTTAAATGAAATTTCTCAAAATTTGAAGCTATTTTGAGCAACCCTGTTTGACTGAGTCATGGTATCATTTTCTATTTTCAGGAATTTGTAAATCTTTATGCAAATTTCTTGCTTAACAAATCCATAGACAAACAGTTTAGAGCATTCAGGAGAGGTTTTCAAATAGTAACTGACGAAAGTCCTCTCAAATGGCTTTGCCGTCCAGAAGAAGTGGAAGCATTAGTCTGCGGTAGTAAGGCAAGGGCACATTTTAATAAGGGATTAACACCTGATTGCTGATTAGAGTAAATCTATTGTTTCTAATGCTTATTTTGCTTCACTTTTGGGTAAACAGGTATATGATTTCAATGCTTTAGAGGAATCCGCCGAGTACGACGGTGGTTATATGGCTCAGTCGCCGATTATAAAGTGAGTACTGTGCATGCAAATAATTTGCCTTAGGGACCATCTTATACATTCATTTCAAATCCAAAATTCCTAACCGTTTTATTACATTTCTAAATGCATCCATTTTTTGTTACTAAGATATTTTTGGGAAATCGTCCACGATTTATCGGCCGACGAGAAAAGACAACTGCTTCAGTTTACGACAGGAAGCAGCCGTGCACCAGTCGGTGGTCTGTCAAAACTAAAGCTAATTATTTCCAAGAATGGACCAGATTCTAATAGGTAGGCTAGTCTTTGAGACATTTATAATATGGTTGAAGTTCAGAAAAAAACTGCAATCAAAAATTCACCATAATTGAGTTGCTTGCATTTTTTGTTCCAGGCTACCTACTGCTCACACCTGCTTTAATGTCCTCCTCTTGCCAGAATATTCTAGTAAAGAAAAGCTTAAAGAAAGGCTGTTGAAGGCAATAAACTATTCCAAAGGATTTGGTATGCTGTAGATCAGTAGCACTGAACAACTGAATTAAAAGGTAAAATTAAGAAAATGGACTTTGGTCAGTTTTTCTCGTTTTTGCAAAAGGATCCTTTTAGTTTTCTGTAATTATGAATTATTATTATTATAATTGCATTTCATTTTGTTGATCGAAAGCCCACTTTCATATCGTGCTTTTAAAAATTTACTCTTGTTTCTTTGTAAAATAAAACTATAAATTTCAATTTTTGAATTGAAAGATTTTTAAAAAGGTTTATAATGATCATATGGGGATTATGTGAAAGTTCATTCCACACTGATATCTTATTGGGTGGAGGGGGATGGGGAGGGGGGCAGTTGTCCTCAGGTGCCATGTAGAAAAGTGGCCCCATCTATGTTGCACATGATGATAATACTACTTCATTTTAGATGTAAGAAATTAATTCAGAATTATGCATAGAGTTTTTGCTCAATAGTGATTTGTAGAAATTTACAGTTTTTCTGCATACATTTACTACAGAAAAGATACCAATCTAGGATGAATACCGGTCATGCATTTTTCTAAGCGCGGCCCTCATCGTTGATGATAAGGAAGGAAGAGGAGGGGTTGGGAAGGAAATGCAGTCGTGGCCGACTTAATAGCGGTACTTGTTCAGCATTTGCCTTAGGCCCAAAGCCCCCTCCCCCCACCCCTATCTGAAATATATTGGATGAAACACCGACAGTACGTAAATACTGATTGCTTTTTATGTGCTTTGGAATGTTTTAATTCAGCTGCCATACAGTGACCAATTAAGTCATGGTGGTTTACGAGGTAACGCACCCGTTTGGCGTTTGGGAGACCTGGGTTCAACTCCCATGGTTTTCTTGGTTTCCATGGCCCTTCCATGTGAATGCTGGGGCAGTATACCCCTGCACATACCCATCCCTCCCTCCCTCCTCCAAAGAAAAGCCTTGCAGGCACATAGTCCATGAGGGGAGAATAATAGCCAAATAATAAAAGAAAATGCAAAATAGTTGGCATTCAGAGCAATATTAATGACATATTATAAACACAATAATTTAATCAGACAATACTCAGTTTTTATGGACACACATAAGGCAGGAGATAGAAAATTAAGTTACATATCTAATGTTAATAGGTGTTTCTCAATTTAGGCGCCAGGGACCGCCATCAGCCGAATAGTTCTGTTAGTTTGGGATCGGATAAATCTCGGGTCTCGGTTGGTCTCGGGCGTCTCGGTTTGGTTTTTTCTATGGTGCGCCGCGCTGC
>JAQIXP010000523.1:0-25016 GCA_034700285.1 Proteroiulus fuscus
GCATTTTTTTTTAACATCAGAAAATATGGAAATTTATGTAACTGTTAGGCACTATTTCACAGAATTTCTTCATTTTTAACATCAGAAAATCTGGAATTTTTACACAACTGTTAGGCACTATTTCACAGAATTTCTGCATTTTTTTAACATCAGAAAATCTGGAATTTTTAAAAACTGTTTAGCACTATTTCACAGAATTTCTGCATTTTTTTTTAACATCAGAAAATATGGAAATTTATGTAACTGTTAGGCACTATTTCACAGAATTTCTTCATTTTTTTTAACATCAGAAAATCTGGAATTTTTGTAACTGTTAGGCACCATTTCACAGAATTTCTGCATTTTTTTAACATCAGAAAATCTGGAATTTTTAAACAACTGTTAGGCACTATTTCACAGAATTTCTGCATTTTTTTAACATCAAAAAATCTGGAGTTTTTACACAACTGTTAGGCACTATTTCACAGAATTTCTGCATTTTTTTAACATCAAAAAATCTGGAATTTTTAAACAACTGTCAGGCACTATTTCACAGAATTTCTGCATTTTTTTTAACATCAGAAAATCTGGAATTTTTACACAACTGTCGGGCACTATTTCACAGAATTTCTGCATTTTTTTAACATCAGAAAATCTGGAATTTTTAAACAACTGTTAGGCACCATTTCACAGAATTTCTGCATTTTTAACATCATAAAAACCTGGAAATTTTTTTGTTTCACATCTGTGCAGCATTATAGCTCACAGAATTTCAGCAGTTTTTTTGCACTGTTACTCTCTTAGGCTAAAGGGAAAGTCCCACTTTGAAAGAAGGTAGTTTTAGGAAAAAGAGCATGAAAAATCAGAAAAGGCATGGAAATTGTAATTTGATTTCAACCCACCCATCATTAAATAAAATATCCCCTCTTGAAATTGAGGTTGAAAATTCAAAGCCCAAATAGCCATTCATATCTAGTTAGTGTGAACAATTTAAATACCACTTGTTACAAGGTGGGACTTTCCCTTTAACATCACATTACATTTACTTTTTATTATTCTTCGTATTAAACGGAGTGTAGTTTTTCTCTCATATGTACAGGGAGACCTACTCTCTTCTGCAAACTGAGTACGTAGTGGCCAAAAAACATGGATGAGGGGGGGAATGTCGGTCAGGGGAGTTAAGAAGTTAAAGAGGCCGTTGATCTACAGTCGTCATCTTCGTGTGTCCCCTCCCCCCCTTTCCCATCCCTCATTTATATACAGGCTGCACTCCCCCTCCTGGGGGGGTTACCCTTTATAACAAAAATTCAAATTCGACAAGCATTTCACGGGATTTTTCCGAGTAATTCCAAATTATACCTAGGAGGCCTAACCTGTTCGATTAAAAAAAAAAACAATTAGGCCTACGAAACCTTTCTAGATCAATTTCAGTGGGGTTGTAAACAAATTATTATACTACATATTAAAACTAGGTTAAAAACGGTAGTTGAAATATTAGTCTTACATGGCGCCATATAAGTAGGCCTATACAGTAACTAATAAGGGCCGCCATTTTTGTACGGGACAAATGATAGTTGAAAGATATACTCATCACAGATGGAACCGTAAGTCTATGGCAACAAACATGGGCCACCATTTTAATACGGGACAAATGATGGTTGAAAGATATTAATCCTAGATGGCACCGTAAAGTCCCTACGGTAAACAAAAATTGGCCGCCATTCTAGTATGGGACAAATGGCAGTTGCAAGATACTCATCACAGATGGCACTGTAGGTCTATGGTAAATAACAAGGGCAGCCATATACGGTTAGTTTCGAGAGTTATTCAGCATAGATGGTGCTTTAAATTTAGATGATAAATAACTTTTTTTTGAAGGGGGGAAGGGAATGTTAAATAATATTTTTAGGGAGAGAAGGAAGGGGGGGGGAGGTTATAACTCACATACAGTACTACGAAGTGAGTTATACAGGGGGTGAAAGGTCAACGAGGATCAAAATAGCTCCGAAATATACCCGTGCCTGGCCAACACATACCCGGTATTTCAAAGTCAGGTGAACTAGCTGTTATAAAAACAGAGGGATGTTAGTTAGAAGGCGGGGAGGGGGGAAATGCCCCCCCCCCCCCATGGAGTGGGGAGGTTCTTGGAACATTAGCCCCATTCCAAATCTACAAGTTGGCAAAATGTGCATGTCGCGAATAAACCAAACTCACTAAACTCTTGAATTACATGTAAATGAAGCTAGAAATTTAAAACCAGCTAACTTCTTCACAGAAATGTTAACATACTCACATCAAAGTATTTCTTATTCCTCTATATCGCAGTGGTTGTTTGCACTTTAATGAAAAATAAGGCTTCGAAAATAGCTCGAAATCACTCACACAAGCACTCGGTCTTCGTCACTAAAATACCGCCGCAAAAGACACCACTTATATCCTTACTCCAAAAATCCTTGTTTGCTTTTTTCAATAAAGGCGATCTTGCGATGTAATAAACCGGCCTTTCAACGTCTTGGGCACTTTGTTGTTGTTTTTGTTGTTGTGTAGGTGGAGAAAACAAAGTTGAAGAAAATTGGAACTCCGATACAAAAAGTCGTCGGCCCTGCACCACCACCAGCAGCACACTCTCGAAACCACTTTTTCCATTTGCAACAAGATGAGTTCGGAGTCCTTCAGGGAAGATACAAGAAAAAAAAAAACACGATGAAGAGAAGGGAGTTGCCCAAAAATAAAAATAAAAAAAAAGAAAAGACTAGAGGTGGGCCACTTTAACAAAAATATTGGCCTCAACTCCCTCATCTCCTTCCACCAATCATTACTCGAGAAAGAATGATTTTCTTCCATTGCGAGAGGGGAAAGAAGTGAAGCCAATTTGAAAGATAAGACGCCATATTGAAGCACCGATACTTTGGCATGCCCCAAACTTCTTTTTTTTTAATTCTTGAAGAATTACAAATTGTAAATGTTCGCCGTGAAACTTTTTACACCATTTCAATCCAAATCATCCATATTTCACCCGTAACAAAATAAAAGCAAGTGAGAAACATGCATCGGATTAAAACATAAAATGGAACGCACGCAACCATAAACTTGTTTGCAAGTGAGAAAAATGCATTGGTTAAAATGGAATGCATGCCGCCATTTTGAGGCACAAATAAGCTTATATTGCCTATTACATTTGTAATTATTATTTAATGAAAACATAAAAGTTGCGAATTTTCGCCGTGAAACCTCTTTCCAGCATTTCAACCCAGAAGGCTTTCGAAAAATCCAATCCATATTTTATGCTTAACAAATTAGCAGCAAGTGAGAAAAATGCGTTGGTTAAAATGGAACGCATACCGCCATATTGAAGCACAAATAAGCTTTAAATGCCCTACAAATATTTTTTAGTTTTTAATTAACTGAAGAATTTAAAAGTTGTAAATTTTGCAGTGTAAATTTTATACAGCGTTTGAATCCAGAACGTTTCAAAATAATCCAATCCATAATTCACGCTTAACAAATTGAAAGCAAGCGATGAAAAATGCATTGGTTAAAATAGAACGCCCGCCGCCATATTGAAGCACAAATGAGCTTTAAATGCCCTGTTACATTTCATGCCAATTCATTCAAAATTTAGGTAAATTACAAACTTATTTGTAAATAATGGTCAAAATAATCAGCAATCGTGTAACCAGCAACACGTGTAAAGGATTTACAAAAACAACAACATCTGAAACGTTTAAATCAGAGCGAAACATAACAAAAGATAGAAAAAAAGGTTGCTCCGAGAGTAGGATGAAAGAATTTTGGCTACAAATAGAAATCAAATTACAATATGATAGAAAAGAATCTTTAAATAACTTTTTCTTCATTCTCATTTTGTCCTTTTTAGTGGCCCATTTCACCACACCAAAATAGCAAAAAAGGTTAGGCCTAGTTCTTTTTCAAGCAAATTTGTCATCCCCGATTAATGTTACAAAATATTTGAATATACTCAACCAGAAACAATTACCGTAGGAGATTAAGACAAAAGCATTAAATTCAAAAAAAAAAAAATTGAATAAGGAAGAGGAAAATTTAATGTGCACCCACACTTTAGTGTGCATTACCGTAAAATTAGGGCAATTTTTAAAAAAAAAATAAAAAAATACTGAAATATCTTAAAAACTGGTGGTAGACTTTAAGCACCTTTAACATGTAAAATTACGCCTTTCAAACCAAATTATTTTGAGAAAACCCACGTATTGGCTGAGCTCCAAACGAAAATCTAGGTTATTTAGCATTTTCCAAAAAGAGTCTTAGGGATAAGAGCATCCTAAAAGTTACCAAAAAAGTTTCTCTTCAAAAAGTTTCGAGCAATATTCATTCAAATTCATGACTTATTTTAAAAGAAAAATCACATTTTTCTCATTTTTTTCCCCCAAAAAATTGATCAAAAATAATAATTTACCATTAACATTCCTTAAATGGGAAGTGCCTTTTAAATGCTAGGCAATTCGAACAAAACGTTGAAATGAAATACTGGAATTCAGTTTACGATTAACTAAGAAATCGCAATTATTATGTAAAAACATGGGAATACCCGAAACGTTAAGATCTCAGAAATTTCAGTGCCATCTGTTAGTAATGTGAGAATGGTTCATCATTGGTAGCATTCAATCTTAGCTTCACCTTCCTTCTATGCAACAATAAATACATAACAAATAATTTTGAATTTCGGTGTGACGTCACATGGATTTTTCATTACAATGGTTCATAAAGTACCTTTAGCAAAAGTTATTGCAAATGACTGTTTTGTTCCATTCACAAAATTATTTGATGTAGGCCTAGTAAGGATTCATCATACGGTATCCACATAATAATGCAGGGGCTTAGGCAAAGGGGGTTTTATAGGAGTCTAGCCCTGCTGAGTGACAGCACTTCCCCATCCCCCCAGGTATATCCTAGCAGCACCACTGCTTTAATGGTCCATTGCAATGTTATAATGTTATACCATACATTACTGGTAATATGCGAACGATCCCCTACCCTACCGGCTTATGGCTGTCGGCTAACCCAGCTCACATATACACACAAAAAGAAATGAATTGATTTTCAAATCAATTACCTGTTTATGTCTCCTAAATTCCTCGCAAACCGTCACAGAACAGTTGCTCCGAATCGAATAAAAATCTCGTAGCTCCCAGTTTCAAATTTCGCGCGTATTATAGCTTGCAATGGCTGCCGCACATTCGAAAACAGCAGCACCGCTCGTTCCAAATCGACCATTGAACTACGAAGGGCCAAATTTCGGTCAAAAAATGGCACAAAACGCCGATACACTGAAGGACGTGTTGCTATCGGGAATTATATCCAGCGTCCAGCTCCAGATGGACCTTTACGAGACGGCCTTCGGTATGCACGATATGGACAGCGACGACGAAGAATCCCTCGTTGTTTTGGCCGGCCATAACGACCTGCTGTCAGTGGAGCAGGAGGAAAGTGACGACGAGGGTCAAAATTCCGCAACAGATGGCGCCGGCATTGCCGCCCCTAGCAAAATCAGGAGGGGCGGCAAAAGCGCGGACGAAAACGAAATAAAAAAGGCCAACAATTTGGGATATTTCGAGATAACGGTCCCGCTATACACTGACTCTGAATTCCGCCACTATTTTCACGTGTCCAGGCCGACCTGCGAGGTGCTGTTCCAGAAGCTGGTGCCGGTGCTGCAGTCGTCCACCGACCCGACGCACAAGAGCGGGCGGCCGCCCATCCCCCTGCAGAAGAAGATCCTGATCGTGCTGTGGTTCTTCGCCACGCAGCAGCCCTTCCGCATGATCTCAGAGCGGTTCGAGGTGTCCAAGGCCTCCGTGGAAGACTGCTACCGCCGCGTGTCGGCGGCTCTGGTCAAGCTGGCGCCGGAGTACGTCCGCTGGCCGTCTCAGCTCGAGGCGGGATTCCGCGAGGTGACCGGGCTGACCGATCTGATCGGGGTGGTCGGGGCTGCGCGCTTCCGCATAAAGACGGCCAAGGCCGCGCCCGAATCGTACGCGGATCCAATCTTGGACTGCCCGACGGTCACCTGCCTGTTCACGTGCGACCACAACTTGCGGTTCATAGATTGTTTCCCAGGTCCGGGACAAAAAATATCACGGTTGTCATCCCTGAAGAAAGTAGGGGTCGAAATTCAAATATATTCCTATTTTTTTCCACCCTCAGGTCTGCCGGGGTCCTTCTCGGACGTCATGCTCTTAAGAAATTCCGACCTTCACCTTCGTTTTCCGGTCAATCAGGATGTACCGTTTTCCAGAAATCCTTATCTCGTCGGTCAGTTTCCAAACCCACTTTTTTGATTTTGATAAATCTTATCCAGCTCCTTTGAGGTAGAAAGGCTTCAAAGAATAAACCCTACAAAATGGCGACTTCCCGTATTTCCTATAGTTCTTAGATCCTTTTCTAAATTTTAAATGGGCCATCATCAAATGTAATACTTCGCAAGAAAATTGGGAGGAAAAAAATAACCAATAAAATTCTTATAATATTGCAAAAAATTCCTATCATATTCCCATAATTTTTGGGCAGAAAATTTTAACTATGTATTATATTTTTTGAATGTTTCTATCCGCCTGTTGTGACATGCAGCACTGCCAACTAGCGGAGTTAATTGAAAACTCAAAGTGGACATTTTTCACGGGATCTATGGCATAGAGATTGAATTTCTTAACTATTTTTTAACTAAAGGTAGTAGAAAGAAAGCAAAAAATACCAAAACATAGAGAATTATAATATCTAGTACAATGTGAAAGAATTTTTTTCGAAATTATTATTACTGTTTTTATAAAAAAAAATTTAATGCATTAAAATGACAATGAAAAATTGACCACTTCACGGAAAAAAAACTTATGACAAAATAACCATTTAATTTATGCAAAAAGCGATTTCACCACGTTTTAGCTGAATAAATTTTCTTAAATTTTGGTATATGATTTTACATTTCTCTAACATTAGAATTTTTTTTAAGAATTTTAAGAACTCGAAAATCTTTTTTTGCAATTTCAAGAAAAAATTAAAAATATTAGCGAAATGTCAAATATACCAAAATTTAGGAAATTTATTCAGCTAAAACATTGTCTACTCGCTTTTTTCATAATTTATATGGTTATCTTGTAATATTTTTTTCCCGTGAGGTGGTCAAATTTTTCATTGTCATTTTAACGCATTTAATTTATTTTTTAAAAAAGCAATAATAATTTTGAAAAAATTCTTTCACGATCACACGGGACAAGCTCTCTGCTGATAGAAACATGAACCATGCGCGTCATTTTGTAGGGCATTTTCGGCCAGTCCTTGGATCATTTAGTTTGAAGCACCATTGAAATGTTAAAAATTCAAATATTCCCCAATTCAGGCGGACCGTCCTTCCCGATCGAGCCATGGCTGATGACTCCTTTCGTCGACGAAGGTCGGCTCCATCCGTCCAAGCGGGCATTCAACGACGCCATCGCGGCGGCACTGGTCACTCGGCACCGGGCGGTGGCCTTGCTGAAGGGACGCTTCCCCCGGCTAAAGAAGACCCTGGGCATCGGCCGCCTGGACTACCTCCCGAATTGCATCCACGCCGCATTCGTCCTTCACAACGCCTGTCTGGCCGAGGATCCGGACGAGATGGACAACGTCCGAGAGTACGTGGACGCGGGCTGGGAAACCGCCGTGGCCGAGTACAATCTCTCCGTGGACAAGCGAATGGGAAACCTGGACGACGGAGCCGACCCCGATCGATGGCTAAAGGGATGCGAGAGGAGGAATGCGCTATGTAAAACCCTCGATTTTCTACCAGTTCAGTAGTGCTTTTCCCCCACAAAAACTAGTTAAATAAATGCATTTTAATGTTCGATAATCGTGCGTCATTTCGCAAGTTTAATAAATTACCGTTGCGGCTTGTGGACGGTCGCGGCCTAGCCTCGTCGGAGCTTTAATGGGAGCGAGCAATGTCCGAGAAGAACTGCAGGATGTCCTCGATGGAAAATTCCAGGTGGATCATCGAACCGGGATAGCAGCGTTCGATCAAATTTTGGATGGACTTGTACTGCCTAATGAATTCCTCTTGCATCGAATGCCAAACAACCTTAAGAACCAAACGAATAAATTGTACGCCAAAACGGCCCAAAACACGAATAAATAAATGTGAAATTCCTACCTGCAAGAGGTTCTCCTCCTCAGTCAGGTGCTTTTCGACTTTCCGATACAAGCTCTCCAAGCCTTTCTTCACCTACAATAAAAGAGACGTTAAACGGTCCGATGGGACATCAAACAATGTTTTAGCATTACATTATGAAAAACTTTTTAGCCTGACTTTTAAAAATATAGTTTTCATTTTTGCCAGAGCAAACTTGTTTCATTTTTACTTGTTATTTTAGTATTGCGGCAAACATTCCTGTTTGGCTTCTTGAACTTTTAAAGGGGAAGTCTCACGTTAGGGACCATATTTTAGTAAAGCTAGGCCCAAAACGCCATCCGGTCAGAATAGCTTTAAAGGGAAAGTCCCAATTTGAAAGAAGGTGGTTGTAGGAGGAAGAGCACGAAAAATTAGGAAAGGCACGGAAAAGGTAATTAGATTTGAGCCCATCAGTCGTTAAATAAAATGTCCCGATTACATGGATTTGGGCGCCATTTTACTGACAGTATGTAGCGCCCTCTACTGGATAAAAGGCATCGGTCTCATGAACGATTCGAGACTTCCCATTTAATAGAAAAAATGAAAATAAAACATTTTTTGAACATGATTTTTCTCATTATATTATTAAAATGTCGTTATTGTATGTTCTCATAGTTTTTAGCCCGACTTCAATTAATGAAGTTTTAAAACCAACCTCCTTGCTGGGATATTCCTTGATAACTTTTCTCAGTTCCTGCTTGCTAAAGGCCAATTGATATCCTATTTCTTCCTCTTTGACTCCTTGTCCAACCTTTACTTGGACGCCTTCGAAAAACATCTGCATCCGAGAAATAAGAGCGTCGGTATCACGAGCCACAGAAAATTCGGCAAAGTCAAAGTGCATTTCTTAATTAAACAAATGTGAAAGCGGACTTACGTTTAATTTCTCCAGCGGGCGTCCAAAATATTCCGTTACGTAGGCTTGAAGATGTTCGTTATACTTCTGTTTGGCTTCTCGTCGCACGGCATCCAAGCAACTGATTTTGAGCTGAGACAATAATGCTAAGAGAATAATGAAAATGATAATAACATTAAACGGTAATGTATTTCTCACAATATTGGAGGCATGATCAATATTTTGGTTATAATTGTCAACTAAGCGCAAAATCGGTTTTAATTTGAGTTTTACCGTATAAATGGTGAAAATTTTCTGGAAATAAATGAAAAAGAAAATCAGCTCAAAAACCCTGGTTTCCGCATCCTAGCTGCCGAAGACGAGTGGATTTCTCGGGGCTTACCCATCATGACGACTTCTTTGGGCGTTTTACTCTGTTCTTTGGCTATCCGTGGGATGGCTTCGAACATGGATCCCACGAGTTTAACGTACCATTTATCCAAATAATTTTTTCTCTCGGATCCGTGAAAAATAGCGCCGGCATGCTGGGCGAACTCCTGTTTGAAAACAGCGTTAAAAAACGTACAACAAGCAGCAAATCCTTACAAAAAATCACCAAGATTTCTTTCCTGAATTTCGATTTTGGCTTCGAAACTTGTAATTTATGGGCCAAATAGACTAAGATTTATAAATAATGTACGTTTTTTCTACAAATAAATCTAGATTATTTTTCGTAAGGAAAGTGGGCATTCGAGTGTTACCTCAAAATTTAATACGAAGGACAAAATTCCACATTTGGATTTTTTCGGCACTCTGGTTTCCACCACGGACCTCATCTGAGTATCCTGTTAATAACGGTAAGGGACAAATATTGCTTACAAAAAAGTGATCGGGCCAAGCAGGATAAAATTCCCTTCAACCAACCATAAAATTGTCAAACTTGCGTTTGACCAGGACCAAGCCGTTGGCAAACGTCATGCTCACGAACGATCCGGTGTCCTGGGAAGACATGACGTGCTGGCTGAGCCGAACCAACAAATACATGGAATGGCTAAACAAAAACACAAAAACTCGTCGCAATCTCGTTGAAATATTAAACCGAGAGAACGATTTCGAGATGATCCTTACAAATTATCCAATTTGTCGAAAAGGTCGATGAAATCGTTCAATTCTCTGCTCAAGTTAGAAAACAGAGCACCCATCATATTCCTGGAAAAAATGAAAACCCATACTTGCGCATTATTTAAGAGCGCCATTTTGTAGGGCAGGTGCTGAAATAACTTAGGTGTTGGTCACTAGCAATGTAGTTTCTCATCTTACATTTAAACATCACATTGTACAAAATGAAACTTTCCCTTTAAGTGTAACTAACCTCAGTTCGTCGTTAATCTGTTTTCTGGAAGAAAAAATGAAAATTTTCAAAAGCGGATCTAGCAGTTTACGTAAACTATAAAATGCCTTTTTTCCCCTTTTTTTTCTTTTGATAAAAATTAAAAGAGTCCAAAAAAGCATTTGATGAGCAGTCATGCATTTAAAGACTAGTAGAAACGCGTCACTCAACTCTTTTTTCTGGCTTGCAAGCAAAAGTTCTTCGCTGGCCGTCCGCACCAGATTAGTAGTTGGAACGGTCAACTGAGTGCAAAGAAAAAAACACATAAATACACAGAAATTTCCGGCGCAAAAGCTCTTCCTGCCGGACCGTACCTGAGCAGCAGGGTTCGACGGCGTCCCCGCGTCCGAGGCAATGTGGAAGAACTTGATGCAAAATTGTTGTTCGGCCAAGCACACCGGCTCTATTTCGCTCAGAAGATCGTCGAGGAGCTGCGCAAGAGAATTACCCGTTACTTCCAAAATAATTTTTTTTTTGAGAGGATAAATTATTAGCCCAAAAGTCCTACCTTATCAAACTTGTGCCGTTCCACCAGATCGAGGTCGGAGCCGGACGTCTCTTTGTCGGCCCCGAGAAACGAAGAAAATTTGGATTTTCCGGTTGCTTTTCCCGTCAAGTCTTGACTCGATCGGCTGACTTTCTCTGAGGAATAAAAAACGTGACATACCTTATCTTCGGCACTTGGGGAGTCACATTGAATAAGTTCTACCTTTTCTGTCCCTCTCCAGTCGCCCGAGCATTTCCAACCTGGTTTTCTCGAACAATTCGTGAAACCCGAGTTCGTAGGTTTTCTTGAACGTATCCCGGTATAAATTAGTCAACTGCGTGTAAACGCCATGATCGCTGGTCTTCAGCCAAAACATGAGATCTACGTAAGGGCCGAGCTCCTTGTGGCATAAATGGTGATTGGTCAAAATTTGATATTTGGGCAAAGTTTCCAACGTATTGGACTAGTAATGAAAGAAAAACAAAGAATTCAGCGTTTGAACTGGCAACTAGCAATTGAAGGCACCTTTCGATTTATTTTAATATCTTACCAAATGAATGAATAAATTGTTCAGATGGCGTGTCAGGTGGTGAGTAAATTTGATTCGGATTTTCTCCAGTCTTTTCAGTTGTTCATCAATGGCAGCCATATTTCTCCAACCTGAAAAAAAAAGCCGGTACATCACTTCTTATACGTGTTTGCTGCCCTATGAAGGAAATTATTTTTTTTATGGAATCTAAAGGACTACAAAGCATTACAGGAATTTTTTTTCCTAAAACTTGAAAATTCTGGAAAATTTGCTGTATTTCCAAAATGTTTAAGGGAAATTTGCATGACGGTACATTGGCACTTACAAGGATGCAGCTGAACATTAGTGGCCTTCAGCAGTGCCCTAGCTGCATCGGTGCATTCCCGGACTTTGGTAGAATTGGTCAGATCGCCTTCCAGCAGCGAACACTTGTACTCGTGGTCCAGATCCAAATCTTGCTGAATATATAAATGGCAAATAAAAAAATGAAAACCGCTACTCAAGGCGGTAATTTCATACACTGTCCGCGCTCAACTCACCACGATGTGATTCAGTTCTTCGTACAATTTCAAACTATTGGCATTTTGAACCTGAATTAAGATGTTCTTCTCTTCAATAGTTTCCATCGTTTCACGAATATTCTTGTAAAGGAGAAAGGTGGCAAAATTATTACTAAGGTTTATAAAATGACGGCTCCCACTTTTGATTGATTTGAACTGGCACCTTTAATATCTCGTCGTAACCGTTCAGACTTCCTTCAATTTTTGTGGCTTCATCGATGGCCTTCTGAATCATTCCCATGAGATTCTGAACACTATCTTCTGACGCCATTATGGTATGAATATTTTCCTTAAAAACATAAAAATATACGTAATAATCCATATATTATACTTCAAATACGGAAAAGAAAACTTTTTTTGCCAAAATACACGACATTCTAATATTTATCGTAAAACTAAGCTTTCATAACAGCATTTCTTAAAGTATATATCTATTACTTGCAATTTTTCATGGAAAAATATGGGTTCTTATCAATATTTGGCAAGTTTCCTTGTCAAATAATAATTTGTTTTGCCCAATGGAATTGACTTTAAATTCGTAGCTAAAGGAACAGAAAATCTAGGGAAATGTGCCAAAATGTATGACATCCATAAGCCGTGAAACTCCGATTTTGTTTCTAAAGAAAATAAGCAACGTACGCCGTCTAGAATGGACAAATCTCTAGAAAGTTGTTCGGTGAAGGCTTCGGCATTGCTGATGGCAAATTCGCACTGCGACATTAGTTTTTCCAAGTCGCTTTCCTCGCGCTCAGTCAGTGCCTGATAGTCTTCAGATTCGATGATGGCATCTTCTCCGATGGCCTTCATCGTAATATCAGCACTCCTTAGTACTAAATCGTCTAGAAAAAAACCCGGAAAAGCAAGGTGGTAAGAGCGAGAAAAACGTGAATTGAAATCAAGAAAGCCACTTTGGCAAAAGTCTTCGTGCTGTGATGCTTTTATACCTTCAAATATTTCTTTAGGAAAATCGGGGAATGAAGTCTCACAACGATTTCGAGCACACAACTTTAAAAATTAAACAAAAAAAAAAGTTAAACTGCAATTACATTTTATCTTACCAATTCAAATTAGAAAGAGCTCATCAGAAAATTAAGCTAATTCTTGCCATATAATCTGTCATTATGTTTTTTAAAGTATATTTTAAAGCCTGATTCCATTTACATGTACCGTAATTTTAAAGCACTCGTAATTTGCAAATCATTTTCTAAATTTTACGCTGAACTAAAGCACATTTATTAAAATGTCCTCACGTTATGCAGCCAGTTGATGAATTTATTCTTATCTTGGGGTGAGGTGGCGATCCATTTGTAAACCCTATCGAAATGCAAATCAAACTCCGACGTTTCCTACAAAACCCAACAGCGCACATGATGATTAAAATTGCCGATCCCCAGATTTGAGAACAGAATGAGCAATTAACCCTCTAACCTTGGAGGCATATTTTCCATCTACTTTCCGAAGATCGCTCAAGCGCCAGGTTTCTTTCTTTTTGTAGACCACTTTCTCGGACGATTTATTGTCGGATTTTTTCACGTGGCAAATGCTCACCGACATCGGCCTCTCCTTGGTAACTGAGTGTAACAATAAGCAAGGAGTTTATTAGAGCAGGGGTAGTTAATTATGGTGCATTCCACTTTCTAATTGCAAAATCAAGACCATATAATAGAATGGACTATAACCCCCAGACACCCAACGCCTGGAGAAGGAAGGGGGGGGGGGGGGGGGGAGAAGTGTGGTGCAAACCCTTTAAAGCCCCTTCAAACCAAAATTAATCGGTGCTAAGTCTACGACAGGGGAGCCACGGAATTATTTGATTGCAACACAAGTTACATGCCTTTGTAATAGCTAGAGATCGCCCGAAGAGTTGAGTTAGATCGTGTCAAGTTACGGGGGAGTCTGGGAATTCTAGTGGCTGTGCCCCCTGGTTAGGTAGGTCGACAGATCCAAGAATTCCGGGCGCTAATGTACGACAGATGAAACAAGGAAACTCACTGACTGCTAGTACACAGCCAATGTACTTGTATTGGATAGGGATCGTCCGAAAACTTAGTATAGGGGTATCTGGGTAGGCAGAACCCCACCAGAGGGGGGTTCCCAAGGGGCAAATCCCCTCTGGTTAGGTAGGTGCCCAGGTTTAACAGTTCCCTGGTTCATGTCGTACACACTCTCCGAATTCCGAGGATCCTCTATCGTAGACTAGTACCAATTAATCTACCTTAAAGATAACAGTATGAATGGGTATAAATTGCAAGAATACTCACTGGCAATGCACAGAAAATGCTGCAGGACCTTGATTTTCTTATTGACTTTATTAACGCACACGAAATCCACCAACTTCTCTTCGTTAGGAACGAATACTTGTTGAGAGAGGCCGTAACGAATTGCTGCCATCTTCTCAATTTCTTTAGGAACTTGTACAAAACCTTGCAAACTATGATGTGAGATTCCTAACACCAAATCTGTACTTTTAACACGAGCATTTCAAACAAAACGTGCGACAATCGAAGAAGTAGCGGTTTTGCGTTGCCAAACTCGTTTTCACTAACAAAGAAGCAATCAGAAAAGCAAAATATTAATAAAATAATGATAAATATAAAGAAGATTTTGTGAAAATTCAGAGATTACACTCACCCAAAATCGAATGACAAATCAATGAACGACAGCGGCACCTAGTGTGCCACTTTAAAAACCAAAAGGGGGCGTTCATGAAATACCAAAATTTTCATATTCTCAAAATACTGTGAACTGGATCCCCAAAAACCTTTATTCAATGTCCTTGAGGGGGGCAAAAAAGCATTAGAAAAACGCCATCAATCGGGGTTAAGTAAAAATGTCTCAAAAATATGCATTACAGATTACAGTACATTATTTACATCAGTTCTTTCAGTTAAAAGAAATTTCGCCTTTCTTTTTCACACTTTTCCTTCAAACCCAAAGTAGTCCTTGAACGCATATCGACAATTGTGCAAATCCAAATATTTTAGGAACTCTCCCATGTCCATACCATTGTGCCCACTTTTAGAAATGAACGAAACTTCCTCAAACGAAGAGAAGTGACAAAATTGTTCACGCCTAACGTCGGTATCGTCTTCCCTTTCCTCTTTTGTGCACATTATTTTCTTCCAAGTCATTCGTTTCACCTTGGATAATAAGAAATGATGGACAAAACTTATTCCGCTTGCATTAATTAAAGTTTGGAGAAAATTACTGCATTATAAGGCATTATTTTTTCAGGAAAATATCAAATTTTCCCCACGATTTCTCATGAAGGATAAAATGTCCCATTTTCACACTTGCTCACACTTTTGTAACTTAAATCCAAAGTAATTGACCTTGCCTCAACATTTTTTCCAGTAAACTATAATTTTTCTACAGCTCTTCGTTTCTTAAAGGGAAAGTCCCACTTTGAAAGAAGTGGGACAGATGAAGAAGACAAAAGAGAATGAGAAAGAAGGGCACAGATATTGCAATTGGATTTGAGTTTACCAATCAATCAATAAAATGTCCCGAATACATGGATTTGGTGGAAACTATAAAGCCCAAGTAGGCGCCATTTTTACTGATAGTATGTAGTGCCCTCTACTAGATAAAAGGCATCAGCTCTAAGGAAATACATAGACACGTATGTCCTAGAGGGCGCCACCAGCTTTCAGTGACTGCAGAAATCTGTGGAAAAAATGGCACTTCACTTGTAATTAATTGGCAAATGTCGCCATTTTCTTGGAAATTCTGCTGTAAATATCATTGTGTGACAGCCATTCATTTCTATAAGTGTGAACAACGTAAATATCACTTTTGCAAAGTGGGACTTTCCCTGCAGTAAATGTTTTATTATGAAACACAAACTGCAGAAAAGCTGGATTTTTAATTTTAAAAAACTGGAAAACGGCAGGTACACATTTGAAAACTGCAACTTTTTTTGGGGAATAGCTTCCAACAGCGTTTTACTGACTCACCGTTATAAAACTTAACTTACTCTGTGCCAAAATTCCGAGCAGTTTATTCCGTCTCCCTCGGCGCACATTATTCCCGGCTTCCCGGGCAAACAGAATCCAGTGATGCCCAAATCTTTAGCAAAATCAAGGATGTTTCGTCTTTTCGTCTTACTGTAAATGTGATGACTGTAGATCCAGTAACGGCGCAGATGTCCTCCTTCCTCGGATTTTTCCTTACCAGGCGGCATCTGCGCCGCATCCAACGAGGTCTTCTTAGCGGCGTAGGAGGATGCGTTATCTCGTAACCACTGTACTAGCAATCCAACGCATAATTCCCCTTTTTCAGTAGCTTCTAGAAAAGTCAGGGAATCCTCATTCAACCGACGTTGGCAATCCCTCAGCAGATCCTCAGAGCGAATGTGTACATCTGGATGAACCCAGGGATATTCATGCGGAATTACACAGCATACTTCAAACTTTCTCTTAAAAACGAAAGATAATTTAATTATTGTTGCAGGACTTCAATCAAAAGTAAATAATAATAATACTAACAATAATACCTCCTCGACTTGTGAGGTGATGGTGTACTGCAGCTTGGAACCTGGAAATGTTTTCAGCCCAGACTTTTGCAACAAACCCTGCTCTAAATAGCCAGTAATATCGGCTAAACCGCCCGGATCGTCAACTACAAATTCCCCTGGATTACAATAAGTGCTTTGGAGCATTTCCAATTCACTAATTTGCATTTGAAAATTGTCCAAATATGAATTTTCGTCCTTCATTTTTGCAAGTTTTCATTCAAAAAAGTTCGTCAGGTGTAATGGTAAAAAGGTTCCTTCACCATGTCAGATGACTTAATGTCTCACTCCTTTTATATTAAGTTTTAATAAAAATCACTAATGCTTTATAGATATTAGACAATCTGATCTAACTTATTAGGGATAATGTTGTGTTATAATAAAAACAAAACCACAAGTACTATTTTTTCAAATATTAAAACTAGCATTGTCCTATTGGAAATATTGGAATTCGCTGCACTTTTTCATTCTTGAAAGCAATTTGCGCTGATTGCTATTAAACTAGTACTGTTATTATAAATTAACCTTCTAAAATTCAATTCTAGCAATTAGTTTACTGGTTTCCTATTCATTTTTCAAATGTCAACATTCTAGAGCTTTAAAATGTGGAGATAGAACCTTTTTACCGTTACATATCTGATCCTAACTACATAAACTCGTAAATCCTAACCCCATAATACTCTAATCGTTAAACCACCGGTATAAACCCTTTATTTGAAACAAATATAATGCAAAATCTAGATTAGTTACAAATCAAATTTATATGTCCCCAAAATCGTGATTCTTTTTTTAACCAAAATCGAACGTGATTTTGGATTCACGAGCTTTAGGCCTTAAAAAAAGTAGTATAAATTTTAGAATCCAAATTTTGCCAAAATTATGATTTCCGAATCCCGATCATTATCCCTAAACCCAGTTAGCGACACGGAAATCAGTACCTCACTGAAATTGCGACTTAAAATATCACAATCCCTGGGCCAAATAATCTAGATTTCAAGGGAAAAAAAATTAAGATTATTTTCCGTAAGAAAAAAATTGAATCTTTACTTAACATATATCCGAAGTATTTACTAAATTCAAAGCAATGCAATGTTGCCAATAACGTACATTCTCTTCAAACTTCAGCAAAACTGCCTACCAAAACAAAAATCTTCGTTTAGTTTTCTGGCTTGCCAGAGTTAGCCTAGAAATTCAAGGAAAAAAAGTATTAAGCATGAAAATCCATAATAAAAATTTGGTTAAAACTAACTCTACTCGCCTTTTTGTGGTGACATTATGAAGTGGGCCGAACGCAAATGCGACCACGGTGCAAACTAAACAAATCACATTGTAGGGCATACTAAAATCTGGCGTGGGCAGAGCGAGGAGGAGGGATTCGGTGTAAATACGAAGGAAATACGTCTCAGAATGCCGGTGTAACCTAAGTTTCATTTTGAAATGATATAGTGAAAATAAGTATTCCGCATAAATACTTTAATTTAAAAGAGAAACTCACTCCGGCCGTAGTCCCGAGACGTTTTGCGGCACCAAGGTGTGATTCTCGGCCGAGGCGATATCGGTGGAAATGACGGCCGATCCAATGTAAAATCCGTGATTGGCATCCGGAGGGTAATCGTTCCACTTGAGGAAGGTCTTCTCGAATTGCAGAGTGATTTCGGTCGTGGAATCGGGCGGCAAGGCAAACACAGCTTCCAGAAGAAATGGCAGATTATCCATTCGCCTTTCAGCAATGTGGACAAACTCTGCTCGAAAAGAAATGCCTTTACAAAAATGATCCAGACTTTTTTTCTTTTTTCAAAATTCAGCTTATTTTGGCCTAAAATTCTAGCATTTAAAAATCGTGACTTCAGAAAAGTTCAGATTTCTGCTCACAATCTGGCTTTAGGTCTACAAATTATGACTAGGAAGCCATGATTTTCGGCAAAATTTGAATCCAATTCAAAAATTTTTTGATTTTTGTTCTAAAAATCATGATTTCAGCAAAATTTAATATTAATAACAAGTTTCTTCAATAATTTAAAAAAAAAAAACTATGGCAAAAATAACGGTATTTAAAATGCATATTGAAAATACGTGCAATTTTGTCAACAAAACTCACCGGGTTTCAACGGCCGTCCGTTGCTCACAATTTTAAATGTATTTGCATAGACTCTGGCGAACGAGGGTATCTGCTCCATGTAAACGATTCGAAGAGGTCGCTTTGAGCGAGTGTGCCGAATGCGGCAATGGATGGTTCCGGACCATTTGCCATTCTCTAAATCCAAATTTAAAAAATAAAATAACAAAGCGAAGACTACCGAAGATAGAAAGAAAGAGCTTTATCGGCTAACCTTTGATATAGCGGTTCACTAGTAGCCTGGGTGGCCGAATGACGCCATAGCTTAAAGGACGTTCGTAAACGGCCATTATATTCGCAGGCGAGGACTCTCCCACGAGTTCTCGGACGTCGTAGGCGGCGTAGCGATCCTTTCGATCGTTGACAATAATCGTTTTTGGAGGCGGCGATAAAACGAACGTGTTTCCGCTCTAGGAAAAAAAAATACATGGAACAGTACAGCAAACAAACTTGACAAACTCTAAAGCGTAAATGGTATTTACCTCGTTTTGACTTAGATCGATGTAAATGAAACTCCGCGTTGCCACGGGACAGTTACGGAACAGCATGGAACCATACAGCTTCTTTAACGACCAATCTTTCAAAAAAAAGTTTAAAAATAGTGCCTTAATCTCACACAATTCCACAATCCGTGTACTGTATTACCTCTCCAATAAAAAGAGCATATATATTCAGTTCAATTCAAGCAAGCACCTTTACTAACTCTGGACACTATCTAAACATGTTTTGGACAAAATGTAAGCTCCGATTTGCACATTCAGGAATATTGCCAATGTGCCGATAGTTTATTTTCACAAAGAGCAATAGTTCAGTTACTGTACCTCTCATTTTTTGATTGGTTATCTAATATTTAATCCAAGTTGAACCGGATACCAAAAATTGCGAGTACGAAAATCCTTGAAAATAACACTATGAGAAATTAAGATTTGGTTCACCCATTATAGAATGCTTTTTTTTTCATTTGAATAGAACATCATGCTCTTCAATTGGGATACGGCAGCATGCAGAACTCATGTCCATTCCAATGCATACCGGGCTTATCGCGTAAATGGTCCGGCGATTCGGATACGAGCGAAATAGTTTGGCTAAATTCCAACGACGGATGACCACAAGCCAAGTTCTAACAATGGTTTTTGAAAAAATAAAAGATTCAAGTAACTGGGATCTCAGGCCAGCTTGCATACAAATGGATAGCGTATTGCTTACAGCGCATATTTGCCGCACTCGAATTCCCTGAGAGTTATATTGCGTGTTGAATAATTCACGACCACTTATAAGTGTTCCAATTCCAGCCTAATTAAAGGAAATGTTAATTCTACAATAACAGCAATTGCGAAAATAATTTGTAAATAAAATCCCCAATAGTTTACCATGGCCGAACAAGGTAACAGTTTCTTCCACGGCGTTAAATTCTCAGTGCAAACGATTTCCTGCGGCACGGTGGCGTATCGCACAAACTGCGATCTCGCATGATGGTGTGGCGAGGATAGTCCACTAGGCCGAAAGCTAAGCGACGGACAGACCGTGTTCGTTTGGTCAATGAAATTAAGAGAGGCACAGAATAAGCCAGATAATGCATTGCACAGGCTCAACCAGTTGGCATCGATACTAAACACATAGAGAAAAGATACAGAAGTCACACAAATAAAATTTCCACGGAAAGCGAGGATTATTCGCCATTACTTCTTAGTTTCCTTTTTGAACCACACCCACAGCTGCGCCCCAGGTGGAGCCCCAACCACGGGGTATCCCCAAGAGGAATATTTCCATAGCCCCTGCGTTAACGACAAATGTAACTCTTCAACTTGATATTTCTCCAAGATTTCGCCCAATGATTTTGGGAAGAGTCGATAGTGAGAATCTGCAATAAACAAAAGTACAAACATAATCTCCAACAACTGTCGTCAGTCCTATACTCTGTCTCACCTCAAGATTAGCTTTTCCCTATACTGGATAAGATAAAGCAGGCTCGCAAAAAGCTTATCTTGAGGTGAGACAGAGTAGTCCTGAGAAAGCTAGACTTTCAATCAACCTATTGTTAACTTTAATAGGGCAAAACTTGTAGACTTTTTTTACAGGTTCTGAGATGAAGCTGGTAAGTTTTGTCCCGCGACAATTGGTCACTATACTCATTTATAAATACTATAATACGTACATGATTGATTGCCATTTACGTCCCACCGTGTCGTGAACTGAAAATGAGAGTATACATGCCCATTTTGTAAAGGTTTAATAAGCACTTCTTCGTCAAAGGTATCCGAAAAATGGCTTCTGTCAAGTTGTTCCGAACATGCAATGCCAAGCACGGGTAACAACAGAAGAGCAACCGGGTGCATCTGACCGACGATAATTTCACTATCCAAGAAATATATCAACGTTACTACATCACAATGACTTAAATTTCATATTTTTCTGGCCAATAAAACACTTTTTTCAAAAGGAATACTCGCGATAAAAATGTGAAATCATCTTTCTCGTTCGAAATTGCTAAACTTTAAAGGTGGCGCTACTAGCATTCCAGCTCTTATGACGCTCCCTACAAAAGTTTTGCGGGAAATTCAAAATCGTAAACTTATTAAAAAATTCCATAAATATCAAGAATTATTCTTTATTAATTAGTTGCAAACTAATATTTTAAGTTTGATAATTATATTATTACTAGAATTATACCCTAACCAGGGGGTACCTGCAACTTCCACATTGATTTATAACTCACCAGTTTCCAGCTAATTTGTTGTAACAGCTGCAAGCACAGCATTATTTTGGTGCTTCCATTGTTAATAAATCCTTCTTCTCCGAATAGCCTCTTGCAATAGGCCAATAGCTTTAACCCGTAGGAAAAAGTTTATGAAGAAATTCATTAAGTTGACGAATTCCTACAGAGAAATTGACATTTAATACTCTGCAGGAGACCATGCTTCATCACCATTGTAGTTCTACAGAAATCTTATAGGCAGCCAACCCACACCTCTTTAAAATGTGAATTTGTGAAACCAAAATTTAAACTTTTGCAGAAATTAAAGTCACTTTTAGTTCTAAAATGCATTTTCTGCAGAAATATGTACCTGTATATTACTACCTTTATCCTGCATTCAAATTGCACTCTCGTCTCAAATTGCAGACTCATCTTCAAAATTTTCACACAACCTGCCTGCTTTTTCTCTCAGCTTCCTAATAATCTTCCTAAAAATAGTTCAAAATTGTCAGGAATTCAAGTTAACAATCATGTTTAAGTCACAATTGTGTGCCTTGAGAATATCCTCCTGCCAAATGACATCGCATATGATATTCTGATCGTAGGATACTGAATTGAATTGAATTATAATCCAGGCAAACATCAGGTTTCTGGAATAGAAAAAGTGTTCAGAAAAATGCCATTTTGCAGTGAACATATTTATTTAAATTTGTATCATATATATAATATTGACTAATCTACAAACGAAAGCACATCATCATCATCATCAACCATTTTAAGCGAAAACAAAATTAAAAACATAAAAACCCAAATACGCTAAGAGTTCATTTTGAAAACGAGAATGTATGAGATTAAAAAAACTCTGGTAAGACGATTTCTGTTTTGAATAATAAATAATGAATATTTTTGCCCGAGAATTACTTTCCATTACATAATATTTACAGGACAACCAGGTTAAAAGTGTGCGCCGAATACGATTTATTCTAAAAAATAGAAAAAAACGATGCCAAATTGCCAACAAACCTCAAGGATGGAAAATAAATCATGTCTAAAAAAAAAATTCTGCCCAGTCCTTCGGTAGCGCAAGGGTTCCCAAGTTCGACACACACACTTAACTAACTAAAAAGTACACAATTATAAAAATAATAATTAAAAACAATTAAAAAAAAACCCCTTACGTCAACTGCAAAAAAAGATTTAAAAAAAAAAATCACACTTTGAGGAAAAGTCTAAAAACAAGAGTAAAAATAAAGGAACTTGGGAAAATAAATAAAAGCCGAAAAAAATTGTTAATCTGATATGGACAGAAGGATTATAGGCAATAAAGCTTTGTGGAAAATGGGCTAAAAAGGTGAAATTTGGAGAAAAAAGGGAGGTCCGTAGACATGCATAGAAAATTATCCTGCTTTTCAGTTATGTAATACCAGAACCAACGTCCGAAGTAACTAGACAACTTTTTTAATCCTTACCAAAAACTAGTCATGAAATCTAGATTACCTGTGTAAAAAAAAAAAAAAATCACAATTTGGAAAGTGTGATTTTGGCAAAATTTGGATTTCTAAAATCATGGTTTTATCAAGCAAAATTCTGGCAAATTTCATAGATTTTAAAATTAAAATTTTGGACAAAATTTTGGCCATTTTTGCCAGCGTCATGGTTTAACATATAACATAATTCTTCTTTTTTTCTTAACTTAAGACGCTGGTTCCCATGGAGGTATTCATTTTTGCCAAACTGAAAAAAAATGCTATTTTAAACTTAAATTTCAAAATGGCGGAAATTTTCTGAGATTTTCAGCACAGCGTGCACTTGGTGGCACTTTTGTCAATACAAATGGATGCCGCTGCTGGCCAATTCCTAATTCTGCTAGAAAGAACAGTTTTTTTTTCAGTTCGGCAACATAAACTCACTAACATTTGTAAAAATATGTCCCATTTTAAAAATAAAAAAAAGGTAGAAATGCCCAAAAATCGGTGTTTTAGGGCCCCCACTCTTGAAAGTTGGGACCTCCAATACTCATCCCGCGCACCTTTTAGAATAAAATAAGTGAAACATAAATTAAGGCGATGATTTTAGAAATGTGGGGGAGCCGGGGTGGAGGCACGGGGTCACATTAGAGGTGAAGGATCAAAGATGAAAGTGGGGGGGGGGAGAAAGAGACGAATTTCTAAACACTACCCAATGAAGAAAAAAGAGGGCCATCGCATGCCAAACATTATACTCACAAATGGACATATTTATAATAATCGTGACAAGTTAACATCATGTATTTACATACAAAAGAAAAAAAGTTTGGTGGGGGGGTCAAGGGTGAAGATTTTTGGGGCCAGGAGCGACCTTTATAGCCACCATCCAAGCAGCATAGGTATAGGATATGCATGATTCACGCGTGCACAAACGGTCCGTCCATGCACAAGTGGCCCGTTTGTGCAAAAAAGCGGCCCATCCGAGCACAAGCGGGCCAGAGGGCCTAGAATTCCGTTTCTTCGCCAATTTTGACCATGGGGTCATCAGTGTCCCTCCATAAATATGGCAACATTTCACCTTTTGTCCACAGATTACTCGTCGTGGCCGGTGACAGTGGTTCACGACACAAAAGTTTCGGGTTTTCGTGATCGCCGTTCGAATGTCAATCCAAGGTGCTCTACGAACTCTAGTACAGCGGTCGGCCACCTTAATATAGAGTAGAAGACGCACACACACACGCATTTATATATATATAACACAGGTAGACATACGAACATAGAAAATGAAAACAGCTTTTTTTGCAGATTCCGTAGAAATGCGGGGGACGACGAATCCGTCGCTCCTTCATTAGGTGGCACTGCTGAACAATACTGGATTTTTGTAATATACACGAGCATCTGAAACTAAAAAAGACAAAAAACAGTCAGGATTTATAAAAGGATGGAATTTTACACAAATAATGATGGTTAAAAACTAACTAAGAGAAATTTTTTTCACTTTGTGGCCACATGTTTTGAAACGCAAGGAAAACAAAAGTTAGTTCGAATAGCGAAATCCCCTTTTGATTCACACTTATCGTTAAGAAAATAAAACTAGTTTAAAGCGCTTGATTTGGTGGAAAAATGGTAATCCGTGAGAGCATCCATCTTTCTTGCCACTAGTGTCATCTAGCGGCAATGTTAATAGTTATTATAGTTTCTGCCTGCCATCTTAGGTGTCCCATTCCAATTATAATTCTGTACAGCGTTTATTGCGGGAATATCCTCCTACTGAACGGCATCATGATAAAGCTGACCGAAGGGTACACTGAAAATTGGTGGGTCCCTCTAGGACGTGCGTGTCTACATATTTCACGAAAGCCGATGCCTTTCGTCCAGTAGAGGGCTCTACATACTGTCGGTAAAATGGCGCCTACTTGGGCTATACATTTTCAATCAAATCCACGAATTCGGGACATTTAATTTAATGATCGGTGGGGTTCAAATCCAATTGCAATTTCCATGCCTTTCCTAATTTTTCATGCTCTTCCCTCCTACAACTCACTTCTGTCAAAGTGGGACTTTCCCTTGAAATTAAAATACGGACTAAATAAAAGCTTTCAAAAAGGGATAATTTTCTTTTAAATTCAGAAATACATTTCCCGAAGGAAATTTTTGACAAGTTTCTGCGTAAACTCCCTAATAGTTAAAGGGGCTGTCCACACTTTTGAGAGCATGCATGCTCCTATGGGAATTTCCATGTTAAATAAAAATAAAAATTTCTCAAT
>JAQIXP010000524.1:0-25001 GCA_034700285.1 Proteroiulus fuscus
TACCCAGAAAAACTGCAGTTTAAGACTGCAGCTTTTCGAAAAAACTGCAGTTTCATTGAAGTATTTTTTTCATTGGGATTCCTCCGTTAAAACAAATTTTTTATGAAAAAAAACCCATAATATTTTAGCATTATTTGCAAAGCTTTGTGCAGCTGCAGTCATTAATTAAATCTTGAGTTGTAAATCTATAGTAATTAGTCAAACTTTAAATTATTAAATTAAACTGTTTCCCTTTACCCATGAATCCCATAAAAATGTGGAGGTATATATTGAGTTAATTATGTAACATTTTTGAAAACCTCCCTCTCCCCCTCTGTAACATTTAGTAAAATTATGTTGCTCCTTGTGTTGCCTAATGTGCTGACGATCCCTAATTACTGTTTATAAATTATTGTAATTTATGTTGTCTTTTACATTGAAAGAAATATCGCATTGGTCAATATAGGTCCGTGTATTAGAAAGAGAGATTAAAGACCTTCAGAGCGAGTTCGAGTTTGACAGAATGGACTATTTGGACACGATCCGACGGCAGGATCAACAGATCCGGCTTTTGCAACAGATCCTGGATAAGATTCAGCCGTGCCTCCGAAGGGACTGCAATTACAGCAATCTGGAACGAGTGAAGGGAGAAAGCACCTGGGATGAAGACCATCAGAAATGGAAATTGCCGGATTTGATCATCGTGAAGACCAAACTTCCACCGGCAGGAGTACAGCCAGATGCAAGAACAATTACTCGATCAGCACATTCGTTTAATGGAGTCTCCCATGTAGACGAAGAGAGCGGAGAAGATAAATTTTTACAAGTTGGTTCTACAAATTTAAATGAACATTTGAAATCCTAAACCAAGGGAATTAATGCAATTCTATTTGACAGAAACTGGAGAGAGGCGAGCAAGAGGATATAGCTGGAAAATACTTCAAACCTAAACGAGCTAAGGAACTGCTTTTAAAAGCACAAGAAGAGGCTCAGAAGTTGTCAAGTAAGAATTTAAGTAGGCCTATACTAATTCAGAGGGAAAAATGACTGTAGTTAACTTCGATCACTCCACATTACAATTCTTTTCTGCAGTACAGTTGCAGTCAGACTTTTGGATTCTATAAGTTTAATGAAATCATTGGGTAAAAATTGCCTTCCAAAAAAAAAGTTCAGACAAGAGTTCTTATTTTTAGAAACAGTGAAATGCAATTTCAATAACTTTCTAGATCTGGTCACATTTTAGGAAAAATTACAATATTGTTATTTCATGTAGAGCTTTAACTGATGATGTTTTCTGCAAGAAAACTAAATGAAAGTTTAAGTCTCATAGACTCTGTTTTTTAGATCTGAAGAACAGCAACAATAACAACTACTTGTACAGTGCCGCTTTGCCAAGAGATGGCCCTTACTTTGTCACGTCAACCACACCCATTGTGGCGCCCTTAACGAACGGTACCAATGTTAGCAACGGCAATAGCGGAAGTTATTCTGGCCCCGCCAGTCCAGAACTCACCATTCGCAAACCGATGCGATTAGAAGCCCTTCCCTTGGTGGGTGAGATGAATAAAAGGAATAAGAGAAAGAAAAATGGTTTCGTAACTACAGCTAATATGGCTTAAACTTAGATTGGAGAAACCTTCTCTCAAATGAAATGCTCAATTCCCTCCCCCACCACTATCCCTTAATTTATTCATTTATTTAGGGACCATCCATAAATTATGTCAACATAGATGGGTAGGGGAAGTATATGCAGAGATGAATCGTCAAAAAGAATGAATGCAGGCTGTCATGCACTTGTGTGGCATAATTTTAAAAATTACCTAGATGAGGAATGGGGGTATATCCACCTAGTTTGACCCCCCCCCCAATAATTATGCCAATGAGTTGTGCCAATGAGGGAGAGAATTGTGGATTAAAATTATTAATGTTTGTGATGTAAGTGTGCTTGTACTGCAGGGTAGGCCTACGCAGTCACAATTCACCAACATATGCGAAGTCCTTAGTGGATGGTCCCTTAATTATTAATACATATTTTAAAATAATTTATTAAGATGCAATACTGACAAAACCTATCATTTTTGTTGATACTGAAACCAAAGTGCAAGACTAGTGATGACCTCACCCAACAAATTTTTCATCTGAATCAAGAATATATCGGATATTCTGTGAATACACATTTTCCAAATATGCTTTTAAACGATAAAGTGAACCTAAATAGTATTTTCAACCCAAAAGAACTCTTATTATAGTCGATAAAATCAGAAAAGAAAATACATTTGAATTTCAAAAAATCTTAAGCCAATGCAAGGATACCCTATCATAAATTTCTTGTGCTCTACACATGTGTAGAACAGATGTCAAGCAGAACAAATACTCAAAAGTACTCTTATTTCTCATGAGCAGAAATGAGCACTTTATGTACAATAGGAGAAAAACAAAGTTCACATTTCTCATTTTAGAAAAAATGAGCATTTCACTTCTACTCATTGGTATAGACAGTTGATCATGCAGTAAAGCATTGAATTTGAAAAGTCATAAGAGCACTTTGAAAAAAATTAAGGCATATCTGTTCCTACTTTCATCATATATCAAAAAAATTATCCCTTGAACCCCTTATCCATTCAATGGGTAGCATGCAATGAAATATTTCAAGAATGTCCATTGGTTATCATCACTATATGCCAATGTGCAAGAACTCGGTGATGTACTTGTGCCTTACAATAATTGTTCAAACGACTTATATTTTAGTGGACAGAAAGTTTGGGAAAAGTAAGAGATTGGTTAGCTATAAATTTGTTAATTTGTAAATTTTATTATCACTCAAAGAATCTTTATGCAAATGTTTGTGATGTGAATATAATTATTGGCTTAATTAAAATAAAACATATTTTCGTAATTATCATGGACTTAAAAGCCTATAAATAAAATTTATGTGGATATTATGCAACCATTTCTACACAGGATTACTTTTAGAAACTAACATATTGAACATTTATAAATTTCCAACATCATATTAAACACAAAGCCCGATTGCCCAATTTGCATGAACATAAAGATCTAGATCACACCTATTTAAAGAAAATTTTGGCTGTTTCGAACATTTATTATTTATTTTTCATTTTGGAATCCATAATTTTATCCCAATTTTACTTTTCAAAAACTAAAAAAAAAAAAGTTTCAACCAATTTAGAATAGAAAAGGTGCACGTTTAAACTCATCGAAGGGTATTTACGAGATATACTGAGCTAAATGTATTTCATAACAAGTCATTATGGAATGCATACAGCAATAGTATATCTTGGCAAATTCTTATTTCATATAATAAACCTTTTAATTAATTGGATTTCAAATTTTACAAGCATATGGGTAGGCCTACTTTGACTTATGCAAAAGATTTGGTTATACTTGACCTAAATAATTCTTGTCCTATCATACATAAAACGAGGACAAAATACTTTTGGATACCGATTTCCAAATTGCTCACAGCATTTCATAAAACAGAATCTGATTTACCGTTTAATATAGATTATATGTGACCGGAATAATAATAAACATCTTTTTTTGTCTGATCACCGAGGCTCAATGCACAAATGATGTTCAGACATAAGATTGAGGTAAGTTGCTCAAGAAGGCAGAAAATAAAACCTGAATGCACATGTGCCAGTTAAAATACATTAAAAAAAATTACCTGGCATTGAAAACAAAATGCAGTTATGATAACTGCCATTACGGACCAATTAAAAGACTAGAAATTGATTCGACGAAGACAAGAAAATAATATTGAAGATCAGCAAGTTTCTTGATTTACTCGCTGCCCCATATTACCTGAATAATATCAAGGATTTAATACCTGCATCCTTGTTTCTTCATAGAAAATCACCAAAAATGTTCAACAGAATCACATTCTTATTAGCAATCCTTATTCTCTAGCACTGCTCCAAAGACCAATTATTCTTCTCACTTATCCGCTGTAGCATTATTTTAAATTTTACTTTGGTGGGGGCGGGGGCGGTGGGGGAGGATTGCCCGATTTCCTTTTCTGCATTCTGTTGTGACCTCGTTTTATTTGCTCTGACATGGTTGTTCCACTGGAAGCTCTTCGATCGTCTTCACTATCTGCAAAGATTATACTGGTAATTTCTAGTACAAGTTAAAAATGAGTCACACCAGTGCAATTAACGAACCATCAGAGCCAGATTGAGGTGAAGAATAGCGGTTTGATGTGAGAGTAGGAGGAGGAGACTGCGGTTTTTTGTTGCGTAGCTCCACCTTACCATCATCATCATCGTCATCTACATCTTCATCGATTGCTTTAAAATTCTCCTGTCCTTCGACCTTCAATTTTCGTTTGTGCAAAATCTTCGGAAGTTCCTTGAATCTCATGGTGCAATACTGTTAAATTCAATTGATTGTGCAAATGTAAGTTTCTGACACCAACTTGGATGATTTAGTTTGTTATAAACCTTATTTTTACCCCACTAAGACTCTTCTGTAATTCCAATTGACTGTACAACCGAACTCCTTCTTTTGTACCACAATATTTTTCCATCTGTGGTTTAGTCAAATGGAATAATTTGAGGCCATCCATTTCGGAAAGTATGTGTTGAATACTGCAATAAATATTATTTTTTTTGAATATAATGTATTTTCTAAACGCAATAATTAAAAACTACGGAGTTAAATTATTAACTTTAATACCTGACATCAAAACCTTTAGTACGTAGGAACATCTGAACATCATCCTCAGTTGAAGCTTCGTTAAGTAACATAGGCGGAAGTTTAGGCTTGGATACGCCTCGTTTTTTATATTCACTTCTTCCAATCGTGCGTTTAAGTTCATCGTGAAGCTTGTCAGAAGCTATAAAAATTAGTAAAATTTTCGTTAGAAATAAGTCATTGATAATAAAAATCAGAATCGAGAATAAAACTCACATTCAGGATCGAATACCGGAGTGTGAGGCTTCGGTGGTGCAGATTTAACTGGCTTTGGTTCCACAGGTGGAGGCAAATCTTTCTTTACAGGTTTTTCCACTGTTATTCAATATGAAAATGTGTCATTTCTCAAAGTGATTTGCAACATTCAAATCGGGTACTACAGAGACTACAGAAGAGCGATAAGGCTAGCAAAATTGCAGCAAAACAAAATCTGCAAAAGTCAGACTAAATAAGCAGCACAGACATACTATAGGCTGAATACAGTATTTATTGTACAGTCAAAGAGCAGAAAGGAATTAACATCAACACTATAACAAAGTTCACAAACATTTCAGTTGACAAAATGGTAACAACTGACGAAACAAACATAGTGGAATGGCTTTAGTTTGGTAATGAAATGCTTTGCAGTAAAACCTTGGCCGCAAAAATGCGGATTTTATTATTTAATTAAAAATATATATGCAGATAATAAAACGCTTATTTATAAATGGAATGTGTAACCATAGTCGATTCTGGGTAAGAAATTCAAATGTAGACAGAATACCGCCTTCATTCTTGAATACCTTTCCAGATTTGTCAAGCTAGCTGTTCATACTGCATGAGCTTTCAAAAAAGTTATATAATTTTATACATAGTATATGTATGTATATATAAATATATACATGTAAGACAATTGCACGTTGGGGATAAAGACCAGAACGTAAACCCATCATTAGAATATTGTATTTATAAAATGTAAATATGAGATTCATGTTAGAACACATTCAAAATAATGTGAATACAAGCAGCTTAACCATTCCTCGAACAAAATTTATACAAATCCAAAAGAAAGTTTAACTGGAGAATGTAAAGCAAACTCTGAAATTCACTGATGCACATGAATATAGCAATCAGTAAATAACTGCTCTTCTGGACACTTAACTTTGTCATAAAAAAATCGCACCAAAGGCATTTCTTACTTGAGCAGCCAGTCGTAGCTTTGTCAATAACAGGAGTAAGGCTATATACGTGCCCCGATCCTATTGATTTAAGTAAATTTTGCCTTCTGGAACCAAAATACCGGCCTCATTCATTTTGAAAATACTTATGCCCCAATGGACTGATATGGTTCAATATAATAAGGCTAGGTGAGCTGCTTTACATGTATTCACAAAATAACCGATTTAAGTTTAAAAATAATTTTGTTGCATTGACAACTTCAAAATGTATTAGTATGAGACAAGGAAAGTTACTTCCATATGACAATCAACTACACCCATGCTTCTGGCATTATTTATAAGCAAATTATTTGCTGTCAGTGCTAGCGAGCTCAAAACATTGCGCAATGCCAAAGCCATAACAGCTGAGGTTTACCCTTCACCACTAGAATTCTTTTCCATATTATCTTGCAAAACAAGTTAAGGCCAGTAAAATGCTACGATATGTTCCTCACACAGGAAATTGATAGCGAAACTGAATATCACCATCTCAAGAAATTACTAAGACGGGGGCTGATAAAAAGCAGTGTAATTTAAGCACCAAATGATTAGCAACACATATAAAACTAAGAGAAGTGTATAAAAATAAGCGTGGCAGATATAGAATTAATACTGCAATAAAACTGGCTTGGTCCCAGATCATGCACAAAAAAAAAGCATAGGCCAATTCAAGAATTCTAAAATTCCTCCTCTGGTCAAAAGTACCAGTAGATAAAAGAAAGTATTGCTAAAATACTCTAGGATTGTTAAAAGTAGCATCATGTGGGTTTGGGGAAAAGGAAAGGGGAAATAAATTATATCACCTCAACCATTAAAATTAATAATTGCGAGTACTGTGTAGAATGGTTCCAATTCAAACTTTGATTAAGAACGCTCATGACTTACAGTCTGGCTATAACGTAACAAACAAAGAGCGATGCAGAAATGTGTCGTTGTCAGATTTAATGAGAGAATGATTCCTCCCATACCCCAAGTCATTTAAAAAAATCTTTTAAAAACAAATGTAGTGTTATAAGACGACTACATTAGTTATGTAATTGAGAGCAAATTGTAGGAAACGATTGGACTCAAATTTAAAAATAGCGAAATTCTCCTCGCTTGCCTACATTACCTGGTCTCCAAACGGGTGGAGCTGGTATAGGAGCCGGTGGTGATGGAATGGGAGCAGGGCGAGATGAATGCACCTCTCCCGATGTACTGCCGTCTGTCGAAAGACGGGATGAGCCCTGTCAAGAAATTGAAAAAATGGCAAAAATTAACATTCCAGTAAAGAAAAGTCTAGAAATTCTGAAGCAAAATGGTAAACCCTAAATAATAAGCCCAAAATTACTTCCACTGGTTACAAATCAATTTTTTTTTTCACATTAAGAGAATTTTGATGTCAAATTCTGAGCAGAGTACACTGATTGCTTATAAATCCAGGAAAAAAAATTGGTAATTTTACTACAGCATAACACTACAGTAAAAATAGATACAATTATGCTACGTAAAAGCGTATAATAATTCCGCAATAAACTGCAATAAAACACTAATAATTCACCATTAGTACTGTAGTAATCCAGAAGTATTTACTGTAAAGAATCTTATTTCAAAATTAATGTCAAATTACAGCATCTAAGTGCCATATAATTGCAATTATTTGCTCCATCAAATTGCTAAATTACACTAACATTATAATGCTAACATATACTGGAATATAACTGTAGTATATGTGTAGGACTGGGAATAACCCTTAAATAGCTACTCATTCAGACTCAAGTGTAAGGCAGATCATTAGTTGATTAGTTTGGTAGCATCATTTTAAGATTAGCGAGGTAAGAGAGATATAAGCCAGGCAGTGTCATGCATTGTCTTCGTAACTAAATGTGCACAATGGATTCTCATGCACCCTACCTGTCTGTACATCTCTCTTCCTGGCCCATCATAGAGAGGATTACTGAACACTACCTCATCATCCACGTGATAAGGGGTGACAATCGTGTGAGGCACGTGGGCCACTTGATCACGGTAATTTCGTGCTTTCCACCATCTTCGGTTGTCGTCTAAAATCTGTTTTGAGGTGGAAAAAGAGGGAAAAAACGAAAAAAAATATGAAAGATTGTCAAACTGTGGATGACGGCCGCGAAATGCACCGCCTAACCTCTAAGTATTCTCCTCGGTAGACGCTCAATTCCTTGTCATTGTTGGCCGTTCTCGGAAAGATGACTTGGACGATTTTTGCTCTCCTCGCCTTCAAGTCATCCAGCCATTGTTGTTGGTGGCGCTCGAAATCGCGCTGGGGATCCACGGGGACTCGTTCGATGGAGTCGGCACTGATGTCACTGGTCACGTACTCCTGATCAGAGGGGGGCGAGCTTGCACGAGGATCGTTATACCTAATATCTCTTCCGCGTGGCAAGTACGGGACTCTGGGTCGATCGTCAGGAGAAGAAGGGTGATCCAACGGTTCGCCGTTGTAGGGATTTCCGGGATAACTATTGCGCACATCGTGCTCCGTCCGCTGGTATTCTCTGATTTCCATCTGCATCAAACGAGGTAAATTGCACATTGCAAGAGATTTCAATTCATTACTACACATTGGCTACATGTTAAAAATATATGCAATCCAATCACCTTCAAACGAGCCTGTGCTGCCGCTGCTTTGGCAGTCGCTTCTGCACGTACCTTGTCATCACTGAAAGGGTAATCGGGGGAGTAGCCATCTCGAAATGCAGGTCGATATGGTTGCACAAATCCCTTCCACTGCTCTCTGCAAGCAGAAGTTTACAAAAAAGTCAATATTAGGACATATTACAGTCAGAGTGTACATTTATTTTAAGAAAATGCAAAAAATTCGCTGCAAATAAAAATTTTAAGCCAATAGCCGGCAAAACATGATGATTACCAAATTGGGAAAATGCCACGGTTTATTTGAAACCAAAATCTTAAATTATATCCCACCCCCCTCCCCCCACGGAAACGTTTTGAAAATGTAAATTCCCTATTGGGGGTTATGTAATATTTAAACGTTGACAAGTAATTAAAGGTTAATTAACGGATAAAATTCTTCTCCATTCTTCTGCTTCAATTATTAACCTCAAAAAAAATGTAATGCATACAACTAATTGACTCACCTTGGCACAACCCAAGCTTCTCCTAATGAATGCCAAAGATCACTTTCTTTTGATGTAAGGCAATTTCCTAATAGTTCAACTGCTTCCTTGGTTAACAACGGAGAAACTACTTTAGAGGCAAGATTGCTGCCATAATTAGAGTCTTGGCTGGCGTCAACAATGAGGGCCAGTGGTGTGAACAGGAAATGGACCAACTCAGGAGCATTTGGATCATGGATGTGATTCTTTAATTTGGCCTATTGATATCAGTAAGAAAATTAGCTGCTTGTTTTTAACTAGGTCATCAGGCCAATACCTGCAACCAAATACTCACTAGTAAATTGAAAGATAATTTAAATTTTTGTAGGACATCAATAAAATCGCTTTCGGGCGGAGGTTTCGCTCTCATTCTCAACATTCCATCTCCATGATCATTCTTCTTTTTGTTTTTTCGGTCCTTTCTCCGTCTTTCTAATTCCCTGTACGCAGCTGCTGCACTTTGAAGCCATGCGATAAATTGTTCGATGTCATCGAAGCAGTGGTTCAGAATACCCTTAAGAATTAATGAAACCTTCTTAGCAAAACCCCACAAAGTATAAACTAAAACATTATTATTATAATTATGTAGAACTAAATAAAAATGTTATAAAAGAGGACTCTACCAAAATAACTAAACAATACAATGCCACTTAATCTTACCACTTCTTTCTCATATTTCTCGCTGCTTGTGGACGAAGTTTCGTCAATAGAATCTCTGGTGTTAAAGGCTGAGGACGAATGTATCATATTTTGATCATTTTTAAAAAAACAAGTTCATCACAGAAATCTCATTTTCTGCTCGTCCCATAAATATCAGAATTAATTTAAGTTGTGACTTACTGGGTGCAGGATTAAACATATTAGCTTGATGTGGAACATTAACTCCGTTTCTAGGAGGCTCAGGTGCTGGAGAACTAGGTGGTGGTGGCAGTCTATTTCTGTTTGACAAAAAGATGAATAAATAACAAAACACACAAGTAGTAAAAAGTAAGCGCAAGCAAACTGCCTTGATTAATATATCTTACGGAGATTTCCATTTTCCTGCCATAAACAGTTTCATATCATCGACAATGATCTGGGCCTACAAATAAACATATGACTTAATTTAATGGAATACAAAATTACAATTTGTAACGTTTCATTATTTAAATTATCGTCACTGATACAAATACATTTAATACACATTTAATTGTGGGTATCCTAGATAAATTAAACAACTGTGCATAGTTATTGCATTTAATATGGATCACAAACTATGTAAATTGCTCAATAGCTGTTTTGCAGCCTGACTAGAATGTACATGTACTTCAAAATAGATATTCAAATGTGTAAGCATTGAATAATTCAAAAATAAGCTAGCCTTGATTTATGAAACATATTAAATATTAACGAGGTCGTACTAATTCAAAACTGACAATTCAATAAAAAGCATTCCAATTTATTAAGCAATTTGTACTATTGCAATAATACGTTTTAAGCAAAATGCCATACTGTCTGCGTAGGTAGGCACACATTTTGTTACACCCATAATAAGCTAAACTGTACCCACTCAACGTAATTTCTAATTCTCCTTGTTTATTGCCAAAAACTCAATGAGTTCAGATATTACATTTCACATTAAAAATGCTATCATTACAATGTCAAAGTTGTTTATGGATTTTTTTAAAAATATATTACGTAGATAAAAAGGCGTTACACCTATATTGCAAAGCATTGATTGATGCAAGGATAAAGAATTTTAATATAATTTTCTCTGCATTTGGTTTTTCTAAAAAACACTTGAGCAAGTTTAGATCATTCACTGCAACTGAGAAATTAGGTAGCCTACTATTTCAACAAATACGAGCCCATAATAATGTAAATCGAATGGAAATTTTTATTTGAAGTTATCTCCAATTCTGAACAGCAAAAGCTTACATGAGCATAGCATACTTCGTCACACCGATATACTGTAAATTTTGTTATTGCTTAGCAATGTGACTATTTGCATACAAGTCATATAGGCCCATCTTAACATCTCATCAAGAAATTATATTACATATGCTCAATAAAAAATTTATTGCTAAATAGACTTGTTTTAACAATCACAAAATTTATTACAAAAACTCTTCTAATCTAAATTAATTTCCTTACAGAAATATATTCAAATATCGATTTTCAAAAAAAAAAAAAAAATTATTAAAATAAATAAATAAATAACTTGTATGCCATTAAAACTGTCCGCAGTTTTGGAAAATTAGTTTCCTTTCCAAATAAAAAATTAATACATAAATAAGCACAAATCTGTGCGTTTTCCTAAATGTACTTTGTCAGTTCTGTTTGCAATGGATTCAGAAATTGTAATCTATCAAACTGGAATTTAAAACATTTATCAGATAAAAATATGCAACATACGTTCGACAACAACAGGTTTAAAATAAAACCTTCAATAAGTTTTCTAAGTGGTATTTTTTTGATAATAACTACCAACGTACTTGGGCTTGCACCGTTAAGTATATGCTAATCCATTTTTTTGTTACAATTTGCCGAACAAGTCAGTCAAAGCCAGGGGAATCGTACCGTGTGCGACAATTACAAATAAAGTGACCTCCAAAACTTGCATACACTCGTGCAAAACTATAATCCACCGATATTTGCCTAGGGTAAAATATACTTAAACGAGCTAACAGCCATGTACATGGCTGATAAAATCTGGGCCAATTCCAAATGGTGGACAAAATGATAAAAAATTCAAATTTCAATCTTGCAAAATGTACCTTACAAATTTACAATCAGCAAAAACATGCATATATAATTAAAACTAGGCACAACCTTAGTCATGCAGAAAATGTTAACACAATCATAAGTGAAAAAAATTCTAATAAAGCCAGATGCTCATGCACGATTAATTTAACATTAACTGTACGATTTTCCTTCAGTAAATTTAAAAGACAAAAAAATTTTAAAATTATTTTTCTCTTTCTCGAATTTAAAACTAAACTAATTATCAATGTATTTAGAGTATGTTTTGCTCATCAGTTACTCAATAACAAAATTATACGGTCAATAGAATTTTTACGAATCTAAATAAAGCTTATTTTCAGGAAAGAAATCAAGATTTGGCACACTAACATTAGAGTATCATTCGTAAATAGCCATAAAATTTATCCTTTCACGCTGTGAACCAAACTTTAAATTTTCTATGTAACGTATTCTGCAGGCATGGCATGCATCATCCCTTGATCATTTGCATATTAACAAAGCAACAATAAAGTTTTCTATGCATGCATTAAAAGTTTAGAAAATATTAAAAATCGGACTTACTTGGAAAGCTCTCGCTTTCACGCAAACTTAAACAAAAAAGTTAACGCTTCACAAATTAATTTAATAAAAAAAACATCAACACTAAAGACATTCCAAAAAAAACCACCGATATAGCCGGGTATGATAACCAACAGGTTGTCGTCCAAAAAACAACTGCACATATGGAAAACTAGGCGAATTTAGCGATAGAGGGCTGGTCCACAGTATGCATAGACTCGTGTGCATGTCCCATCTGGGACAATCAACCATATTTAGGTCAACCAGGTAGGCAGAAATACTGGCTCAGGTGAGCTAAGCAAGTTGTGGCCAAGGAGTGGGCATTAAAATAAATACTATAAGAGCGAAAAAAAAGTCAACCACCTGAATAGAACCAGAATATAAAAGAGCGAAAGAGTTCCACTCTAGTATGAGCCATACCAAGAGAAACAAGAAAATGTTTACATGAGGAGGAGTGATTTAAATATTCAATAAACGTTGAAATACTCATGACATTCTCAGGTGTGTTGATAAAAAAAATAGTCTCACGCCGTTAGGCCATAAATTTAAGCTTCTTTGGATTTTAAGAAAAATAATGTTTAAAAAAATCGTAAGAAGTCTATTTCCCAAGGCTTACTAAGAAAGTAAATAGAACTAATGAAAATAATACTCAGAAAAGATTTTACACAGATCTTGTAAATTAGTGAAAATAGATGTGGCTTACATCGTTTAATACCATAGTTTGGTGCAAAAATTAAATCTCGTTAGAAATTTCTAAACTTAAGTTATAAGAGTAAGAGACAACTGAAATGACATTTACGGTAATATAAAATAGCGGAGCTAGTTGTTTAACCTTTTCAATATTCAAATTTACTTTAATTTTTTTAAGTTTTCAAATTTAAGTTTAATATTCAAAATTTATTCTAAATATTCTAATTAATTACAGGTAAAAGTATTAGTGTGATTATCCCATGGTGGGTTGTTGTACCCTTACTCCCTTTAGCTAGAGAGAAAAATACCTGACGTATCTAGGGAGACCACTACATGATTTCACTGATTATATCCCCAGACAGGTTGCTGTGTCTCCTCCCCCCCTTTCCTTATGATATCACAAGGTGACAGCAAAGGCTACCCTCTATGCGCTGAATGCATCAGTTATTTTAATTATTAATAAAGAACTTTTAGTAGCAAATTTAGAAAAAAAAGCATGAATTCTTGCCATTTGTTTTATTTAGCTCCAATTTTGGGCTGAAGTTCTCTTTAAGACAACTTTAGCCTATGCAAAGAACATCTTTGGAGTATTTGTAATCGTAACCTAGCTTGCAATCTACAACTTACAGATCAATACATGAACTAAATTAAGAATATTCCAGTTCATTTATCATGCATTTATTAAAGACATTAGTTTTAGAAATATTTTTGAAGGAATAAGTCAAATTCTATATTGCACTAACACGCATAATCCTATAGGTCTAATAAAGATTATTTTATATTAACTGTGATTTCACAAATTAACGGGTACAGTATCATTGTACCCAAGATCATAAGACCATAAAGTTTCTAGCATAAAACTGAGGTCACACCATGAGGCCATTAGAAAAAACTCAAATGCAGACCTGTCATTTAGAGGGGCCGTATAAAATGTATGTAAAATTGAGTTTTATCCACATATTTGGTTACTCGAGCAAATTTTTTCCATTGTTTGCTTCCCCCCCCCTGAGAAATTCTGAAAAATGTGAAACAATTTCACATAGGCTACCAGGAACTATGGCTCCATATGCAAGGCAAATTAGAAATTTATTCTTTAACAGGCATTTAAATAATCATAAAATCTTAGCTACGTGCTTTTCTTTGACTTTTTAAAATGCAAGTCTATAGTATGAACTGGCAATTAAAAATAATTCAAAGGTTATAAAACATACAACAAATGGATGTACTGTACACATAACCACATGTACCATAACCGCATACTATTAGTTAGCAATATCCTAACTTTATAGCCCAAGCGAGACTAAATCAGGATTAAAATATTCTCATCATAGCAAACTTGAAATTTTTACCACAAACACCTCAGTTGGCCTTCAACTGGCTATTAAACAACAAATACAATAGATGGCCTTCACAAACTTTATGGATATATTTTAATCCCACCCAACCACCTACCAGGCCACCATAAGAACTTTTTTGCCAACAAAATAGGAAATAACAAACAAAAATATAAAATTGCATAACATACAGGATGTGACTTATAGCCATGGTCAGATCGAACCATCAAAAGTGAAATTGGCACCTTGGATTAGTCTTTTTGGGACATTTTTCCTCTTTCACAGCAAAATATTGCAATAAATACTTTGTAGAAAATATGCAGCAATAACACAGTTAAATAAATTTAAAAAATACATATCGCTAAAATGCTTAAATAGCAATATAGAATTGGAATTCCTACGTAGCCTAAATAGTTTGTGGAACTACTGTACAGCTATCATTTAAATCAATAAAAAAATGTGAAATAACAAAACGACTTTTTGCTCACTGTTCTACTGTAGATAAGCATACGTTCAAATAAATATTTAAAATAAAACCTCTGCATATTTACAGTCATTCTATAGAATAAGCCCAAATATTTCTAGAGCAATACCAATAAATAATTTGTCAGTGAAATAAGCCAAAAATTGCTAACTTAGCCTGAGTGAGAGCTCACATAAATAGTAATAGACCAAATTTATGGCAGTGAAACCATGGAATAATATTCTCCACAAAATGGTACTAAAATAAGTTTTTTTTGTTGCAATTGGACTATTAAAAGCAGACCTACGATAATATTATTGTTCATTTTAGTGCATGCCAATGTAGTGATACAAATCATCACTTGTTTTTTAAACAACAAATGAAAAGGTGAAAATGAACCTGAGCTAAAAATTGTAATAAATTTCAAAATTATGGGGTTTTGCAATTTGTTGGAAAAGTTAGATAACGTTCTAAAGGATACAAAGTTATAAAACATTGTATAGAGGTGGAGAAAAACAGAAAATAAACAAGCTAATTATCATAATTAACACCAATGAGTACAAGAAGAAAAGTTAAATTGAATGTTAACACCTACACAGTGGCATTTGCATGAAACAAAACAATTTTCAGTTCATAATATATAAAACTATCAATTGATTATCTTTCCTCCTAGCTGCTTACAGAGTATATAACTGTGCTAATTACTTCAGCACAAATTATTCAAGAGCGAGTTGAGAAAGCAAAGACAAATGGAGAACTTACAGGTGTGTCGAGACATCAAATAAAAGCTAACTTCCCTAAACGCGAAATCAAAACTAATTCCGATATAACAAGTAAGTGAAAAACTAAATATTTAAATCCAATATGTAGGTGTAGATGATAAACAATTGAATGTAAATAGATGTGTTAACACGAGGTTCAAACATAGAGAAAAACCAGTTTGGGGTCAACACATATGTGAATTGCATGATTTCATCCAAATGGTGGCATCATTGCTGCCTACTTTTAAAAGCATCAAAAATGTCTCGCACTTTATTGGACGAGAAAATCAGCAGGATTCATGATGGTGCATAAATTGGGCAAATGCCAGCCACCTTTTTCATCTGCTTTCCATTAACTAATGCCTAGACAACCAAAGTAACTTTCACCTTTGTCACCTTTTGCTTTCCATCAAGTCGAGCAAGCACTCGAGCCAAAAAAAAAAAAGAAGAAAAAAAATACTAAACGATTATAGGATTTTTTAAATCAGAAATTATTATAGTCAAGCCCAAGTTAGTGGGTTTTGTTATATAAAGTAGGACAATTAAACGCATGAGTCGTCATTATTATTCCAAAATCTAAATCTTATCTAAAATGACACGATACATCCACCCTCAAAATGAAATCCACATGCGTCACAGATTTCGTATCAATATTGGAAACTGATACATTGTAATAACATTAAAAATACAACAGTAGACAATGTTTATGCATTTAAAATTTTCCACAAATAGAATCTGACTTGCCCAAATTGATCATGCAGGTAACTTTTAAAAAGAGTGACAGGTTCCTGATAGGTGATCCTCAAATAAATTGAAAGTATTCTCAAAAATATTGCTTATTATCAGATTTCAAAATACTGAGTTTATAGCTACCATATGCCAACTATTCTTTCAATTCAACTTACTGAATTCAACTAATGAAAATACAAGCAATGTGATGCTTGCATATATTGAGCAGAATGTGATATTTCCGCATATATTGAGCAGAATGTGATATTTCCATTTTATTAGATCATGAAGCATTTTATTTCTGACACTGTACGGGTTCAAGTGTCAAATGCAAAGTTGCAATTAAGCCTATACCACGTCGCATAATATTTACAAAGCTTACGGTACTATTGCAAGAAACAGAGTAGAAATGGAAGGGTAAAAAATAATTAAAGGGGAAATAATCACAAATTCTTGCTGGCAGCTAAAATAAATTATGCATTGTCCTTATTTTGTATAAAATGTTAATTTTGTCAGAGGGCAGAGCACGGGTCTGTCATTTTAAGTTAAACATATAAATCCTTATGGATAACCCAACACCTTCGTAAAATCGTCATTTTCCCTTGTAAACCAAAAGCTGAATCATAGTTCCAATTTGTGCAGATTTTTCTAGGTTTTCTAGGAGGATGCACTGCCTATTACATTAAATTTATCCCATTTTCAAAAGTAAATAAGGTCGTTTGCAGAGGTGGGAAGTCAAGGTTCTGAATTAAGTGCATTGTAGTAATAAGGGAGATCCCATTATATCTACTCAGCCCTTGCGTGTCACACACCCATTGAATATTTGACCCCGTACAGGCACCCATTTACATGAGCATACAATGCAAGCATTGTTTTATACAAATGTAATATGGCACCAACAACTAAAATGAATTTAAAATTTGCAGGCCAACTTTTTTTTTGATATGGTCTGTTAAAAAATTGCTGAATGCCAATAGACGAGAACATTGGATACTATTATTGATATATACATATATAAAATTAATTTATATAGAAGCAATCCAGGCAAGAAACCTGCTACAGCTTGTCTAGTCTTAACGGATTTATAAGTAGAAAATGTATTAGGTCAACTCACCGACACCTGCACGCACTGAAAAATGTGCATTTCCGAATTGTTGAGGTTTTTTGTGTTAGTATCCTCCTTGACGATGAAGACCAGGATGTTGTTATATGGTTCCTTACTGTCAGTTCCAGTGTATGCCATGGGAGAAGTGATGAGGTTCATAGGAAAACGCTCCACCACATCCTATTGAATACATAAATAGAACAGTCACTCAGAAATTCCATCACATATGGGTTCTATTAAAATTCATTTCAAAATTTCTCAATTTAATAAGAAATTTAACAGCAAAGAAATATTCCTATAAGTAGTCAAATGCCTTCTCCATATTCTATTTGCAAAATTCAATGTATTTATTATGCTTTATTTGGTGATCATGGAATACAAGCTTTCTGTTGAAATATTGAATTTTTTATTTAAAAAAAGGGAAATCAGCAGATGTAATTTAAAGTCTAATTTTACATGGCTTGATAATATGAATTTTTATGAATTAATAATGCAAATATTCCTATTGTTTTTCATTATTCCTCTATAATGTAAAATATTTATTGTTGGAGTTTCTAAAGCAATATATTTCTGTAAAAAATTACAGAAAATTAAAGAACTTACAAAAGTAGCAATTTCAATTACTCTGTATACCATAGACGCATTTAGGGGGGGGGGGCCCTGGGGGCCCGGGCCCCCCCTTGAGATCTGAAATACATTGTAAAATTCCACCGGGGCCCCCCCTTGAGATCTAAAATACATTGTAAAATTCCACCGGGGCCCCCCCTAACAGCAGGTCTAAATGTGTCTATGCTGTATACTAATTAACGATGTAGTTTTGAATATGAGGTAAAACCAGTATACAATTTTTATTATTATTTTTGTTCATGTCATTAATGAACTGTTATAATATGAGCTATACCGTATTCATACAGTTTATATTTTGCGGCATATTTTTCTTTGGCAACAAGTATGCCTTAACGGCAAGCAAAGTATCTTAAAACTGGTGATTGCAAATATTGACTATAATTTTCAAAAATGTTAACACATTCAAAATATGACAAGAACACACTTACTCCATTCTCGAAGTCGATAATAACCACTTGCTGCTTCAGTAGCCTCATTTGCATTTTTTGGGTCCAAATTCCAGTTCGTCTTTCCATCTGCCATAATCTATTCAATCCATCAGTTGGATCCATAATACCTGCGCAGTAAATTCCATAGTAAGAACTCAAGCCACATTCAAATAGAATGGTCCACTGGGTAATTTCAACTTACTGTGATTACGACCAACTGTGAAAGTAGCCAAATGTTCCAACAAATAGGTTGGCCCATCCTCGGTGTCACTGTGTTGATCTAAAAGCAAGAAAATATACATCATAAGGATTGCTACAATGTAATAGCAATGATCCACAAGAGAAATACAGCAGTTGTTATATGTTTACCTGAACTGTAGCCATTGGACACTGAATGGCGTGGAGATGAGGAATTGGACCCCCGTTTGTGGGGAGACATTGCTTGTTGGCCGGGACTCCCGTTATATCCAAAGGCACTGTGGTGTTAACACATCATTAGCTAAAACTGTGCACATCTTGGAAATCTTTTTAAATTTAAAAGTACACTATTAATATAGACATACCTTGGATTTTCACCTGAGACACTCCATGGGGTTTGGTTATAACCGCTAGTGCTAATCGATTCTATCATTGTCATCCCATACAAACTTCATTGGTTGAAAATATCACATAAAAATTGCAACCTGAAAAAGAAAAAGAAAGTTATAATTTCATATAATAATTATGCCATCTTATTTGCTGTCAATTTGGAAAAAAATTATCAGCCCTATGGTATCTACAGTAATAGTTATTTCTTGAACAACATGTAAACAAATTCAATGAAACAAGTTTTCTCAAATTAAAACAAGAGCGCCACAAGTAGCCTTCAATGAAGTCACCCGGAACTTCTACGACTATAGATTCCAATACATGAATAGTGCCGGTAGCTAAATATCAAATATTTCCCTACAGACTTGGTGTTAAGGTCAATGCACCGAAACACATTTGAAAATAAACTATTAAACTCTCAAATGATTTCCCAAATTTAAATAAAATATTCTAAAACGTACATGAATTAAGAGACCAATCTGACGATTGGAAAGTAAGAACTCGCCTTTACGCGCAATTTCAAAATGGAATGTACCGTGTTCATTCAACATGTTGGAGCCCTTCATGCAATATTACCAAGACATTCTCAAAATGGAAAAGAAATTCAAATTGAGTGAAAATTATATCACCTTCACAGTATAATATATTTGGTGTGTTTATCTTATCAATAGGAAAATAAAAGTTTAATCATTAATTTATCTAACAGAATTTATTTTTGGGCATCTAATAATCAGGAATAGTTCCTTGTTAAGTACTTTTCAAATTTTAACCTAAATATTTCTGCTATCATAGCATTCCAACATGGAAAATGCATTAATAAATAATAAATAAAAGTTAACCCAAACACACGCCAACAATATTATGAATCACAGCATTTCGTCATAGATACCCGTTTAAAGACTCAAAATATTTAGAAATTTACAAACAAGCAGGTAGGTAGGTTTCTTTGCAAGTTTAATGTAACATATTACATTTACAATTATCTAATAATATTATCAAGGTATCTTATAAGGATAAAACGGATAACCTGGTACATAACCAACTAAATAAAGGTCAAAGAAATTCAATTTTGAAATATTTAGAAAAGGTGCTAAACCTTTAAACTGAATTGTTTTTACAATACAGCAGTAACAAGTTAACAGATGTGTGCTAGCTGGAAGACCAAAATACATTGTATCCATGCATGAAATGGGATGGATTGAGATGCTTCGCTCTCTAAACTAGGAATCATTGCGGTTTAGAAGGAATAATTACAACTTAGGTTTATTCGAGAGGTTTCATTTGCCTCGTAATTTTAACTTAATTTCAGATATTTTTTAAATCAAATTCTAACTCTAGAGAGGGTATACTTCTCCTACAATTAAAAAACCCCCTATCAAATGGCTTCATGATATGCTGATCCTAGGGAATTGAGTTGAATTGAATTAAATTTGTCGATAAAATTATCTTCCAACTAGATTTGATGCTGATTGGTTGTCTGTGACGAGTCACCCAGTTGCTACTGCTTTGGTATTACAAAAAAGAAATTGCAGGTATATCTGACTATGTTGCATTAGCTAGAAACAAATTCAACTATAATGTACCACATATGCTCATGAGTGTATTTACAAGAGCTTGTATTTACTAGAGACAAAGATTACATTGTTAGCCTAGAGAAACGTAGGACTTAAATGCTTTAAAAATTGTTTTACTACTTTTTTCATAATAATCTTTTAGAAAATTACGAAAAATAAAATAAATAAGCATACTCTAGAAATGTAACAGCCAAATTCACATAGGCCTACACCTTTACAAAGTCAATATGAACTAAATCTTGAATTAAAAAATTATGCTCTCTTCATCATGCCCTATCCCTCTGAATATTCTCATTAGAGCATCTTTTTTTGGATTTATACAGAAAGTAATGTTAATATTTGCCACTTTAAATTAGTTTGGTTATGGTAGTTTTGAGGGGGTCATTTCGGTATCTATCCTGGAATTTACAGAACTCCCATAAAGCTCGACATGAAATGCCGAAACTTGAAAATACCTTATTAAGTACAGGAAATGTTATACACTATATTAAAAAAAAAATCTATTTCTAGTCAACAAAGTAAAAAAGTCTCCAGCTAAGTCTAACAATTTCAATTTTAAGTTATTTGCAAGTCATTTATCCCTCAGCCACACCCATGGAGTCTTACCACAGACAACATAACAAAGACACTAGATTGTATACAAAAGGTATAATTTGCCCCAAATGCAATAGCTTTTAAACTAGCAAGGTAGAAATATTGCTAATGGCACATGCCATTAAAAGAAGTACATGTAAAATCATAACGTAAATAAAATAGCAGGCATTATGTAAATCGTAACATATTTTAAAATGATCTCAAGATTTATCAGAAATCAAAATTGCCACAAGCAAGTAAAGCTTTATATTTTTAAATAATATTGATAAAAAACAACATGGCTTATCTATCTAAAATGCCTGGCAGGGGTGTTCATTGCCATAGTTATAATATTATAGGCAATTATAATGATTCATATCTGAAATACATGTGAGGTATACGGTTCCACTTGTGTTATTAATTTCTCAATGGTAAGACAATTCTGGAAGTATTTATAGTTTTGGTAGAAAAATTTCCTCAAAAAATTTAAATAAGCTTGCATTTCCTGTTTCCTGGATTTACTTTAGATTTAATAACACAAATATAATAAAAACGGTAGGCCTTTTAATATTTTGAGAATTGGCAAAATCTAAACCATTTAAGGCAGAAATATATTTTTAAACTGGATGTATTTTCCCCGCAAATTTAAGGATTTTTTCTTTATTTCAAGTCCTTCTAAACTATAGTGAAAATTTAACATAACGCCTAGGCCTACTTTAGTATCCCTTTAAATTTATCATTACGTACAACAGATTACATTAATAAAAAAATGTAACCACTGACTAGTTTAAACACTCAAGCATTTTAAAATAATTAAGATTTTCAAAATGTAGGCCTACTAATGCAATAATTCATAATTCAATTCTTACCTTTTTGTAATTAAAAGCTTAATTTTAGATATGGATGGTCCAAATAAACCAAAAGAGCACACTTTTAATACTTCTAGTACATGTATATTCTGCGTGTACACTGATTTGAAAAAAAAGTGTATAGCTGATTGCCAATCTGATTTAAAATTTGAGATAGCTATTATCTCCATGATTATGACACAAAACAAGTATGTTAGATACAGCGAAATCAGGGGTTTTCAAGTGAAAAAATGCCACCGATTTAATTATAATATTAGGCTACGCTGGATTTTGCCGACTCTAAAGAATGTCTAAAGATAGTTCTAATGTAGTCACGAATTTCGTAAATACAGTTGGTATACAATGTATTTGACAGTTTATTAATTTGGTTTTTAATCTAAGTATTACGCCAATGTGGTAGCGTTAAGCTACTTGATCTTATGAATTTACAGAAGTACACGATTCATGACTACTACTGTACTATACAGTGACTACTACAGTATTAAACTTTCCCTGTTGTTAGTATAATTCTTCACTCAAAAAACTTTGATATTAAGGCTCCGGTTATTGCTGGAATACCCTACAGTAAATTTTTGTTAAATTAAATGGATTTAAGGCCAGAAAATACTGTTGCACCAAATGTGCTTTTAAAAATTAATTTTAGCACAGACCTGTTCACAATACTAGCCCTTGCAAACATTCTTGTTTTACATATCATACTGGGTACATATCATAGGCGTGCGTAGGGGGGTTCAAGGGGGGCCACTTTAAAAACCATCTGTCTAGAATGTTTTTCTATGTAGAATATTACCTCACATTGACAACTACAACTAAAAAAACTCTTCAAATTATAATTTCTAAATATAAAAAATGGACAACACATTGATAACATTAATTGTACATGTTGTAGATCATGTGTGACTAGATAAAATAACAAATACATACTTCCATGAATAATCAATCGTGTTCCTATCTTTGCACTTTTTCTATGACTGTGTATTTCTCTAGGAAACCCTGATTCAAAAGTACATATTGGAATTCCATGGTCATAGCAGAATTGCACTCCATTTTTCCACTACAGCATTATATATATAGGCCTACGTATAGAATAAAGTAAAAAGGACAACTTTTTCTATGGCATGCATATAAGGAATTTCAGCATGAATATATAGATTGAATGCATGTATAGCTACAGCGAAAGTATGCAATTATATAAAGCCTTTAACTATTATTTGATAAATTTCCAGTTCGCTGCCCATACACTACAATAAAAATGAAGTTTTAATCAAAATTGCTTTGAGCATATAGCGTTGAATTCACCAAACCATGCTGTAAATAATGCTGCTCACCAAATAATATTCCCCGTTAACAAATAATAACAGAAACTCCCAATGCGGAAAATTTTAGTTATATCTAAAAGCACATGTGTGAGAAGCCTAGGCCAGTATCTTGGGCAAAGTCATCTGGCATGAATTGAACTTCGTCTCTTCTCCGCATACCTGCCTTTCGGCCTTATGGCACCCTCTGCCAGGGCCGGCTTTAGGGGTAGTCGAGCTGGGCGGTCGCCCAGGGCCACCACTTGTAGAGGGGCCACCACTTTTTGAATATTTTTGAGCAAAAAAGTAGCCTGCGATGCCATTTTCTGTTAGTTTTGCAATTATGTACACATTCATTTAAATTTCCGCTTGCAGCCCAATTTTAAATTAAAAAATTTTTTTAATGGAAAAATACGCAGTTTTGGTGTTTTTAGCCCATTTTCGAGCAAAAAAGCTTTGCCTAAAAATTTTGCCTAGAAAAAAATTCCTTTATGTTTTAAGGGTGGGTGCTGAGGCCTGTGGTCTGTGCTTCTAAAATTAGGGGCCTGTTGAGGGAGACTCATTTGCCACAGACCCCAATGGTACCTGGGCCCTTACACCCCAGTCCAACCTTGTGTGACCAACTCCTTAGGGGCCACCACTTTGTTTGGGGGCCACCAACTTTATTATCGCCCAGGGCCACCAAAATCCTAAGGCCGGCCCTGCCTCTGCTCCACACATTAAATGTATACACACATTGACAACAATGTACAGATGACAGAAACAGTTTTTTTTCCTGACCCACAAGTATTCACATATCTATAGCAAAAATGAATGATGGACAACATAAGTAGGAATCAGGGTAGGCTGGATTCAGTCTGACCTATAACCAAAGACCTAACTGACAAATTATAGCCAGGATACCCTTTGGATCGCTTAGGTACGCAAACTCTACACCACATTAAGGTACCAGCCCAAGGGGCTGGTTACTGGGGCACACAGGAAGGGCCTGGAGAAAAGCCACTGGACACAGGGAAACAGGGTATCCCTGGGCATGGGGGCACAGTAACCTCGCCAGAGTCCAAGGGATAGGCAATTGCCCAAGACTGTATGCGTTTGTCATTCTACTCCACATCAACCCAGACTGAAGAATTGCAGGTCCTTAGATACTTCTAGGCCAGGTGTGAGTAAATAATCAGGCCCGTGTGCATGGGAAAAGGGGTGAGAGATTTGAACGGTGTTTGTCACAAGAGGACAAATTCATTTTAAAAACCTTGAAAAACCCAATACATTATGCTTCTTAAATACTTGGTGTCAATATTACTTTGATGGGGTTAAAACCTATATATTGGGTTATGCTGGGTCGCCTCCAATCCTGGTCGGATTTCAGTACATGTACTTGTACTGCTCAGGGCCATGCACAATTCAGGTAGTCAGATTTGTTGGTGATTCTAACCAAACATTCCCCCCCCCCCCTTTCGGTTTCCCCAAAATTAGAAATTGGGAGTCAGTTCATTATTGTTTTGACCACACATATACATACACAATGCATACTTGGCAAGCAAAATGTTGTGGCGTTCCTTAAATGGACAGTCTCACTTTGAAACAAGTTAATTTCAAACAGTACACACTTACTAGATATGAATGGCTGTGCCAATAATAAT